>JANHFT010008134.1:475487-486292 GCA_032467955.1 Pseudoxenodon macrops | reverse complement strand
AGAGAGAGAGAGAGAGAGAGAGAGAGAGAGAGAGAGAGAGAGAGAGAGAGTATTTGTATTTTAATTTGACAACACTGACAATTGAATATATAATGTGCCCCACCTTATCTGGAAAATATTAATAATACTTAGGATGGATAATCATTGACCTAGGGAAATAAGATTTGATCCAATATAGAGTTTGTATAACACCTGAAAGTCATAGTTTAACGAACATTTGGCTTACTTCCAACTTTGATACAGATGTCCATGCAATGATAATACAGAATTAATTGGTTCTTTTATAGACAGTCTCAGAAGACATACTAAAGACATTATCATCAAGGAGACACTAACCTATTCATTGATCCCAAAGTGTTCATACATTTACCAATGATGTAGCATGTTCATTAAACCACATGGAGATACTAACATCTGTGCTATATTTCTTTTTTCTCTATGTTATGGACATAACGTTAAAAGGTTCCTTACCACTGCTATAATTTACTGTAAGAAATATTTTTGTCAGAAATTTATATCTATAAATTCTGGATTTCTTCTCAAAAACTGTCTTGTGATGTAATTCATGTTGTTCTTTTTTATGGTTGACCTTCAGATTTAGCTGTTAGACATTTGTGCTTGTAAAATGTTTTAAAATTGGATTTTACTACAATTTATTTATTTGGTTGGTTGCTTACTTATTTATGTTATTTCTGCATTAATTCTTAGTGGTATACAATAAATAAATAAAATATAATAAAATAGTTATTAACAGTTCATTTTACCAGTATCATTGGATGGTAAAGTCTTCTATTGACATTCCAGATGACAATAAGAGTCAATGCCATGATTTCAATAAATATGATAAATCCTTATGATTAATTACATGGTTAAGAACAAAGAATGAACCCCAAAGCTTTTTCTAGTTTTGTGAGTTTTTGTTCCAGTGAGAACACCAACAGAAATAGTGAGAACACCAAAGAAATATCCTTTCCATAGATATTTGCAAAAATTGGGCTTTCTCTTATTTGAATTATTTTATGCATTTGTAAATAATTGTTTTAAAGAAAGCTTATTTATGTATATTAACATAATATATTTTCACTTTACTGACTTTTAACTTTATCATTAGGGATGTATTTTCAATTTCTTTATGGAATACAAGTGACCAAGTTAAAAAATATAGGTATATTTGTCTATTAAAGTTTATTTTAACTATTTTAAAAAACCCTAAACATATCTTTTCTCACAGTGGCATACTTTGCTCCATTAATAATCTTCAGTCATTCACTTTATTTTTTCCACGGGCTTTAAACATTAATGTAAATTATTCTTGTGTAATTTCTTATATAATACTATTAGATATATGAAACATTGTCATCCTGACATAAAAATACTCCATGTGTAATACTGGGAGAAACATCTAGAAAATAATTGTACCGTACAATGCTTACTGTGCTGTTATGATTTGTGACAAAGTATAAATATATTCTTCAAAAGGTCTTTGACATTAAGCTGCATGATGCTGTTCAGATTGGAATAATTTAGCATTTTTAGGAAGAGAAGGTAATGCCTGGGATTGGTTTCAGATGGGTTAATGGTTCATTTTATTTCTGTGCCATCCATCATTGAAGTTTTATCTCTTTCACAGAAAGAACTAATACTGTCTTTGATTCCATTCCCAGTCAAACCAAACAACTCCTGCATACTAAGGGCAAATCTGCTCAACATCCTGAAGCTGTTCCTATCCTATGAACATGCTTATCCTTGCTTATATAGAGACTTAAGAAAATATAGATTATCCAGCATGTCCAGACTGTGAAGTTTTTTTCTAATATTTTGGCAAAGTTTGGATTGCAGCTACAATACTGTTGAACAATTCTACTACTGCTGACCTCTCATCTTCCCATTTCGGGAAACCAATGGCTAATCACTACCCTTCCTTTGGGAGTGTTTTCCTGGACATACAGTATATGCCTTTATTTGTGTTTAATATATAAGTATGTATAGTACAAGATGTGAAATATAAATATACAGAAAAATATATTTATATATGCACAGTTCATGCATAGATCATAACCATCTTTAAGAGCTATATTTACCTTTAATTCTAAAACAGCATTGCTTTCTGAAGGTAAAGGTTATTCTTTGAAAAACCCAGCAGAAACCTTCAAAAATTATGAATTTTCTTCTTTTGAGCTACTTTTCCCTAGGCTTAAACTTATTGTTTCAGTCACTTAGGAACAAGCACACAATCTAATTATCTTAAGTTTATTTGGCTGATACTATACAAAGAATAATTATTCTGGTTAATTATTTTTATTTGATTGCCAGCCATCAATGACTCTCTACACTCCCTGTAGAAAAAAAAAAGTTTGTCTAAATACTTCCTGATCTTCTAACAAGTTTGTTCCAATTTATTGTCCTATGCTGGAAACAAACAGGACTTCCATTCTTACTGGCAGAAAGTTTAATATTGTCTTATTAGAAATAATTTGAAGCATTCAAAATAACTTCAAAACCATATGTTTGTTTAGCTGTTTCTCATCTTCAGAAATGCATGATGACAAAATAAACCAGTAGAGAATTGTTTACTATTCATAATAACTCTTCTCAAATTAAAGTCTTTATTTACTGTTTTTTCAATAAACAATAACTTTTGTTATTGCAGGATTAAAACTCCAAAGCAATATTAAACACACTGTTATGGGATCGAATTTCCCAACAGAAAGACATTTCTTCAATTAACTCTGTATATTTAGATAACAGATGGTATATAACCTATTAAGCTAATTGTAATGAAAAATATATGCAGGAGATATCTTAGGGTGGGGATATATCTTATATATTTTGTCTTGTTAAAATCTTAACATGAATCAATGAAGCAAAAAAAATCATTGTGAATCATTGAGAATAATTTGTAAATTTAGAGAAACATTTCTATAGTAGTTAAATATAGAAATGTTCTGGGATATACTATGTGAATAATTGCTCAATGACCTAGTCCTTTACTTACAACCAGTTGTTTAATGACCATTCAAAGTTATGATAGTCTCAGAAAGGATGATGCCCTAATCCCATAAAAGTACTTGCTTACACTAAAAGCACTAAAAGATCACTCTGCATTTGGGATGCTTGGTCAAAACATTCAGGAGGCAGGCCCTGCAATCAGGTGATCACATTTGCAATCTACTCTGCCAATTTCAACAGAAAGACAATGGGGAAGCTAGCAGAAAGGAAGCAAGAGGAGATGGAGGATTTGCCCCAGAAATTTAAAAGAATCTTAAGCCATCTACTAACATCCAATTCAATCCTGTTTAGAAATATATTTGAATATTCTGCATAAAGCCCCAAATATTTAACAAAATCAAAAACTATTTATTTACATAATATTGATATGTATTGATATATTAAGGCCTAGGGAGGCAAATAAGTAAATATATTTTAACCAGTGATGGGATTCATTTTTTTTTACTACCGATTGGTGGTCATGTGAGTGGCTGGGCATGGATGGACAACTCAATATCACTCCCACCCAGTCACATGACTCCCTCCAGCCACACCTACCCAGATTTTGTGGCTCATTGTATTTTCTGTGGAAAATGGGTCATGTGACTGGGTTGGCATGGCCAACTTGATTGGTCTCACCCTTAGGAAATTTATCCTTAGTCCAACTCACAATAAAATAGCACTGTTCCAATATTTAGAATACAATAGAATAACAGAGTGGAAAGGACCTTGTAGGTCTTCTAGTCCAAACCCCTGTTTAGGCAGGAAACCTTACACCACTTCAGACAAATGATTATTCAATCTCTTCTTAAAAACTTCCAGTGTTGGAGTATTTACAACTTCTGAAGGAAAGTTGCTCCACTGATTAATTGTTCTGTCAGGAGGGTCTTCTACAAAAATGAGGGAATCAATCTATTTTCCAAAGCACCAAAAGGCACCAAAAGAAACAATGGATAGAAACTAACCAAAGAGAGAAGCAACGTAGGACTAAGGAGAAATTTCCTAAGGGTGAGGCCAATCAATCAATGGAACAGCTTGCCTTCAGAATTTGTGGGTGATCCATCACTAGAGGCTTTCAAAAAGAGTGAGGGAAATACACCCCAAAAGGACAGTGCCAGGAACCACTAAAACAATGCAGAAAATTTAAAACAGCCATTCCCCTTTTTTTAAAAAAGTCAACTCCAAAGCATGTATCAGCTGCATTCCAGCTGCAACTGTTAAGTGGAGCTATTAACTGAAGGGAGAGAAAGAGAGAAAAAAATCTTCTCTTGCACTTTATTTTTAACTGGTTCTCCAAACTGCCTAAGCAATTAACTAATGGTTCAGGTGAACCAGTGAGACCTGGCTGAATACCACCTGTGGTTTTAACACAGCTGTGGGTTAAATGTTAACTTTTTTAGGAAAAAATATCAGAATACTTTTTTAAAATCTACCATACATATTATTTCATCGTATTTCCAGCAATGAGGAAGAATGTAAAAAAAATTAAATAAAATATAGGTAGAGAGATGAAAATACTTTTCACTTTCAGTTCTTACTTGCTGGAATTAATAGTAATTAATAACAAACCATATTCATATATACATGGAGTTTGATTCTTTTTACAGGAACACAGTGCAGCGCCACTGTGGACTTTCATCCTGCTGTTGATCTGCAGTAATTTATGTGATTTATTTTGCACAATTTAGCAATAATCATTAAAGTTCATTAGATTGGAGGGAAAACCACTGTCACACTGACATCTGGATGCATGAGCTAATTTTGCTGGTGAGGCTTTGAGTTTTAATTATACAAGTCTATTTTTGCTCCTTTGCATTACTTACTTCTAATGAAGTGCTCAACAGAGCTTGAATATTCAACACTTTAACATTACACATTTTTCATACCAAAACCCACTATGTAGGAATATATATGTAAACACCCACACATACACACAGTTGTATGTGTGGGTGTTCGGAATGATATATGACATTACTTCAGATTTCAACATGAGAAGTTACAGTATTAACTCACAAAGAACCATTCTGGGATATATTTAAATACATAGCCTTGCAGTGGCCAATATGAGCTTTTCCTTCCTTTCATTTTTTCTCCTTGGATTTTAAGGTAACCTATAGAGCAGGCATGTCAATCTACTGCTCATGGCCCACATGTGCCCAAGCAATCCCTCTTCAGTCAATGTGAACCAGGCAAGCAAAAGTATGTAAAACCATTCTGTACAGCATTGCACCACACCTGGTTTCCAGTTATGACAGAAAACTCTGACAGTACCACAGCATGGATATGTTAGAGGAAGATTATATTGTATTAGATGAGCAAAAAGGAGAAATTTGCAGTCAAGGGAATGGAGCAGCCATCAGCAAAACCAGCTGTTGACGATAAAGGACTTAACCAAACCAGGAATAAGATATAGGCAATGTTGGTATAAAATAATACAGCATAGCAGACAAATAAGTATAAATAATATATAAAAGTATAAATAATGAAGTTTGTAATATCGTAATCCTTACTATATCCCATTACTAACTTACTTTCATTTAAAAACTTAGAAAGGATCATAGGCTTAGACTTTACTGTAATTTGGGGATTCCTAAATCACATGAGATTCCATATAGACTGCTATGAGTTTTTTGAGGAAAAAAATAAAATTACTTAAATCAGTTTCCACAATCTATTACATTCTCAGTTATTTGAGAAGTCGCCGCCCCTAAATAGAAATAAGTATGGCCAGTGAATCTATTGGTTAGGGACTTGTAATGAGACACATCTAGAAAGCATTAATTAGGACAAAGATTGTCAATCTGTTGTTCAAAGACTTAAATTATTTTTATCATTTTTGCCATAGAAAGATGAAAAACTTTTTTTTTTGTGAGTTGATTTCTTTTATTGTTGTTTTGACAGAAACAAACTGTTTACATGAATTTTCTTGAGATGGGTCTACATTTGTGGCACACTCCACTCCACAATACATTACATGATGTTACATGATTATTGTCTTCCAGACAAGACTACATAATAGTATAGTTAACTCACACCTTTCAAGACAGCAGATTTGTGGGAATAATGACATATCTTATCTTGAAAATAGAATTCTTGCATAGTCTTAGAACAAAAGGCAAATTAAAGACAAATCATTCTGGAGAGTCTCTATGTGACTACTGGCAACACAATTATAGTAAACTTTTTCTCCTTTTATTGCTAATACTAATTTGTTACTCATTATAGATATTCTTTTTATCAATCATTCATGAGTAAATAAGTAAATGTTTTTAGAAATAATGTAGCTCGTACTTTAAGAGCTGGTGTTACTAGACAATAATTTATAAGAAGAACATAGAATAGTAGAGTTGGAAGGGAACTTGGAGGTCTTTTAATCCAACCCCCTGCTTGAGCAGAAGATATATATCATTTCAGACAAATGGTTGTCTAGTCTCTTTTTGAAAGCTTCAGTGATGGAGTATCCACAACTTCTGAACGTAAGCTATTCTATTGATTAATTGCTCTAACCATTAGGAAATTTCTCTTTAGTTCTAGGTAGCTTCTCTCCTTGGTTATTTTCCAACCTTAGCTTCTTGTCTTGTCTTTTGCTGCTTTGCAAATAGTTTAACTTCATCTTTGTAGATCCCTTCAAATATTGGAACAGTGCTATCATGTCATCACCCCATCCCTTCTTTTCATTAAATCAGATAGCCAATTCCCGTAACCATTCTTCATATCTTTTAGCCACCAGCCGCCTAATCATTTTTGTTGCTCTTTTCTGCACTCTTTCTAAAGTCTCAACATCTTTTTTATATTGTGGTGACCAGAACTATATCCAATATTCCAAGTGTGGTCTTACTTAGGCTTTTTAAAGTGGCACTACAACTTCATGTGATTTCGATTTTATCCCTCTATTTATGCAGTTTAGGATGGCATTAACTTTCTAGGCAGCTGCTGCACACTCTTGGTTCATATGTAAGTGATTGTCCACTAGGACTCCAAGATCCTTCTTGCAGTTATTGGCATTAAGCCAAGTTTCATCTATTTTATTTTTTTATTTTTTTTATTCGTCAAGCATGTATTAGATAACAGATATAAGCATAAACATGATTATGAATACATGAAATGGATTCAAATAAAAGGGAATATTAGGACAGTGACGTTAAGCATGCTGGTGCGCTTATACCCGCCCCTTAAGGACCTCTTAGGAAGCTGACCTTAGGAAGATGAGATCGACAGTAGACAGACTAAGGTTAAAGTTTTGGTGGTTTGGGGAAGAAACCACAGTGTCAGGTAATGCATTCCAGGCATTGATAATTCTGTTACTGAAGTCGTAATTTCTGTAATCGAGTTTGGAGCAGTTTACCATAAGTTTGTATCTATTATGTGCTCATGTATTGTTGTGGTTAAAGCTGAAACAGTATACCTACAATATACTATTGTTTATTTTTATCTAAGTATAAAACTTTAATCTACACTGAATTTCATTTTGTTAGTGGTATATACATAAACATCTTTCATTAATGATTATCCTTAATTTCAGCCTTATAGTTTAGAAACACTTCCATCGATGTCTCTGGTTAATGTAAATGCATCTTTGGTGGAAACTAAAAATTTCAATTCAAATGTTAGAAATCTAAATGATTGTGGGCCAGATATGATTAAATCTCTAGCAATTTGTGACTATTCAGAATAATGTCAATACCATTTCCTGGGCCTTGAGTGAACTATTACAATATTGCCACAGAACATTAGGGTTCATGTATAATTGAATGAGTAATTTGATTCTTCTGACTAAGTTACTGCTTCCCAAGTGACTATTTAGCAATAGAATAATAAGCAGCAGATGCTTCAACAGCAGGACTTCAATGAAGAGTGTCAGCTAGGTCTAGCCAAAGTCATTGCTTATGCATCATTCTGTCTTAACATTAACGTCTGGTGTATTAACTATGAATTTCACATGCTGGCTAAATTACTCTTTTGATCATCCAAAATACAGTCTTTTGTCTAAAAAAGGGATTATTTCTTTTTTGATCAGCCCAATCAAGGACCAGAGATGCCTGGTTAATTACAATTATTTTCATAAGCAACATACAGCTGGTATATTATATATACATTATACTTTTTGGACATTTGGTTCCTTTAAAAAAATGTTTATTATTATTAATACAATTGATATTTTAACAGTTTTTGTAAAAATAAGAAAACCCTCTTCTTGCACATTAAATGCACTAGTATTTTCAGAGCATGGACTGACTATAACAGCAATTCGCTGTTCAAAACAAGAAGCAATGGAAGGAAAGAACCAACCTAGAACTAAGGGCACATTTCCTGACAGAACAATTAATCAGTGGAACAACTTGATTCCAAAAGTTGTGAGTGCTGCAACACTGGAGGTTTTTAAGAAGAAATTGGGCAACCATTTTTTCTGAAATGTTACAGGCTTTCCTGCTTGAGCAAGGGATTGGACCAAAGACCTCAAGGTCCTTTCCAACTCTGTTATTCCATTATTTTGTTAAGTAAGGAATATCATCTAATGTACCTTAGATGTAGAAATGTTTACTGTCTTATATTTCTGTGGGTTCCCCTTGTTTAATCTTCATTGAATCAGTTACTATCTATTGATAGAATTCTTTAGCATACCAAATTGAGGTTGGAACCTCCTTCTGAATTCAGAATTCCTTTAGAAGACTTTCCTTGGTTTTCTAGGACTAGTTCTAGTGTCTTTACAATGTTGTAATATTGCTTTTTTTCCTCTCTATTAATCTATTTCTGTCTCTAATGACTTTTCTTTCTCTTCACTTTTTAGTTATTTTTAATTTGTTCTAAAATACAGTTGGCTTTCTTCTGTTTCTTTATCATTGGCAGTGTCTTTTCACTTTTTCTCCTTAAGAAAAGTGCCTGTTCTGCCATGAAATCATGATAATTACTACAAATTTCATCAGTGGAACCCAATTAAGTTAAGAGGGAGGGTACATTTCTTACTTTACTTTCCACCAATAAGATGTTCAATAAATGTACAAATTGCATTGAACTTGCTCACATATGTAGGTTCTGTGTAAAGGAATGTAGGAATAATCGTAAAGACTAGGCCCAGAGAGGCGCTCTAGAGAATGGTCAAATATGAGATCACATTCTGGATAACGGTTGGTGCAAGAAGGTTAGAAGACACCGTCCCTAATTTCCAAGGGTAAAGAAAATGGGAGGAGAATAGTACTTTCAGACTTACAAGCTTCTATTAATGTAATCTAACAATAAAGCAGAATTAGCTGATCTGATCATATTTCATATCAGGTCTACCTGGTGATGCTGACAGACTGGTATTTTGGCTAGAGACTTTAGGAAGATTTGGGGGAAAAGACTTTTTACATAAAAATTGAAGAAAAGCATATGGTATTATGGGTTATTTATTTTCAATAAGTTAAGTAAACAGCATTTTAGTTTTTCTTACTAAATCTACATGTGTCACTCCTGCTGTTTATATAATATAAACTCAAAAGCAGATGACCAAGGTTCTAAATGGCATTTTTCATGAGTCCATATAAAGTCAGGATGATGTGTCTGCGCTTACTGTTTTGTCCTTCTGGTTTTAAGGGTTTTTGAGAGCTTTGTATAGAAAATAAACTTTTAAATCTTGCTGGCATGATGGTACAGTGTATGCAGCTTTTATGGAACTTGTTTACTGGATCCATGTTCCAAAGGGTCATAAAAATATGTCCTTGGAAAAATCCAAGAAACAAATGGTCAACGTTGATATTGTTTATGTTGTTGTTAGATATGAAGTCATGTCTGACCGATCACGACCCAATGGACAATATTCCTCCAGGCCTTCCTGGCCTCTATCATTCCCCGGAGTCCATTTAAGCTCACGCCTACTGCTTCAGTGATTCCATCCAGCTACCTCATTATCTGTTGTCCCCTTCTTCTTTTGCCCTCAATCTTTCCCAGCATTAGGCTCTTCTCCAGTGAGTCCTTCCTTATCATTAGGTGGCCAAAGTATTTGACCACCTAATTGTTTATAGATAAACTTATATTCAAATGTGTATGATAGACAGATAATGTTCTTGCTATGACATCTTGCTATTACTGAGATTCATTGACTATTTGGCATTGACTATTTGGCAGGTAAACCTGGTAAATTTTGAAGTATAACCTAGCTGTCAATAAAATTCGGGCCAAACACATTCCTATCTCATTTCATTATGTTACCAATAGATTTCATCTATCATTTTGTTGTTTTAGTAAATGATTGACTGTCATAATTATTGCTAAATTACCTTTATTGCTAAATTACCTTGAATACAATCCAGCTTAATCAAAATACTAATGAACCATTATTGTTCATTTATTTCAATATTGTTCACAGCTGTAATATAGCAGTTTATGAAAAGATATTTCAAAACTCGTTTTTGGTATTTAATATTTTAACTTATCACATTCTCTGTATTGTTACATGTACATATGTGATTAGTATTGTTGTTGTTATTTGCGAAGTCATGTCCGACCCATTGCAACCCCATGGACAATGTTCCTCCAGGCCTTTCTGTTCTCTACCATCTTTTGAAGTCCATTTAAGCTCACACCGACTGCTTCAGTGACTTCATCCAGCCACCTCATTCTCTGTTGTCCCCTTCTTTTGCCCTCAATCGTTCCCAGCATTAGGCTCTTCTCTAGTGAGTCCTTCCTTCTCATTTGGTGGCCAAAGTATTTGAGTTTCATCTTCAGGATCTGGCCTTCTAAAGAGTAGTCAGGGTTGATCTCCTCTAGGACTGGCCAGTTTGATCGCCTTGCAGTCCAAGGGACTCGCAGGAGTCTTCTCCAGCACCATAGTTCAAAGG
>JANHFT010008134.1:457739-468051 GCA_032467955.1 Pseudoxenodon macrops | reverse complement strand
CAAACTTGTATTCATTTTAGACCTAACCATGGCTCCTAATTTCTTGCATCTGACAAAACCTAAATTTACTCAGAGGCCCGAGCTGAAATCCAACAAGCAACGGCAGTTAAATATGCATAGCCATTTCATTTGTCACTTTCAGAAAGTTTAAGGCTCCTTTTGTGTGAAAGTGTTAAATGTTTTCTTCCAAACACACATGCACACAGAAATACATGTAATATCTTTAGCCTCTTTATTAGTATTTTGACTAACAAAAGTAAACTGGAGTCACAATGCATTTCTGTGTTAATTTCTCCCGGAACAGCTACTGATACCCAATTACTAAGGCAATTAATCAGTATCTTCATTTTTTAAAACTTTTTTTAAAAAAAACAAAACATTTTCAAGCATCATACGTATGGATATATATTACGAGGAAGAAAAATGAAAGGACTGGGTTTTGATGCCAACATCAATAAATAAAAAGAATTGTCTTCACTTCCATTGTATTGATGGATCTTTAGAAGCTCTCTGTGGTGATTATGTTAAATTTTTTATCAATTCCCTTTCATGGGAGGATTGGACTATTTATACAAGCAGCGAGAATGTTCTCAGAAAACATAACACATTCTGTAACACCAGAAAAAATTACAGTACCAGAGATGAAACAGCGGTGATTATAATTATTAGTACTTATGGAGTGCTTCTTGTGTTCAGACAATGATACTTAACATGTACTATATAATGTCACAATAATATGTTACAAAATGCTTCATACCGGTTCTGATTTGAATCCTATTTTGTCATCTACTGTCTTGCATAATCTGTTGCTATCCAGGTGTATTTGCAAGAATTTTGCTACTTCTGCTAAGAATCAGTCACTGGGAGTTGTACTAAGATTAAAGGGAAATGCATACAAATGGACAGCTCAGAGTAGAAATCACTATAACCAGTGTAAGAGTTTTCTAGTGGAAAGCAGTCCTTGGTTAAGGGAGGAGATGCATTTGGTTTAAAAGTGACCTGGTTCACATTCCACCATAAAAAGTTACTTTTCAGCAGATTGGCCACAATTGAGAGGTCTAATATATTGTCAGCATTCCAAATATCATCCCTAAACAGATCAGACTCCAAGGCAAAGCTTTCCTTAAAGTTCCAATTTATTAGGGTTTCACTGTTGAAACCCAAATCTGAAGATTTACAGGTTTCCACCCCTTAGGTGAAAGTTCAAGATTCTGCCCTCACACCCATAAATCCGTCACATGCTCCAATCTCTCTCTGCCATGCTGGCAGATGCCCCCACCTTGTTCCGGTTTGGTGTGAAGACAAACGATGACCTTGGCTTACTAGAAAGAATGTAAACATGACCACATGTCTCCAACTCCACACGATACCCCCTCCCATTTACCCACAACATAAAATGCATAGTAGAATAGCTGAAAGTGTGGCAGGCCAAAATGCAGGCCTGACAGCTTTAAGGTGACAATCCTGCTATATTATAATAGGAAGAATTGAATTAACCTGCAAATGCACAAACCAGCTATTTTTTATGAATAAACTCTGAGATCTGCTGATAATCCTCAATCTGATAGCTATAGCTATCTGATCCTGGAGATATGGAGCAAAATCTATTACTAACACAGAGCACTTCCTAACTTGACATACCATTGTGTCAATCCCTCTTCTGGTATAATCTCATTTTGGCTCCTTATTCCAAGTATCATCACTGTGGGATCATGGAGACAAGTCTTTTCTGTTTTTGCTCCTTTCTCTGGAAGAGCACCATGGTGGACAATAGATTATACTCAAGCCTTCTATATTTCAGAAAGTCAGTAAAACCAGGCTTTAGGAACAGGTTGGAGTTTTGGATTCCTTGCTCAGCAAGACAATTAGTAAAATTTCTTTTGTTGTCAGAAAAGATATGACTGTTGATTACAATGCTTTTTAAACTCTGCTTCCAATGATTTTTGTTGTTGTCAACTCACTATAAGAATGTATTTTCATTTGAACAAAAAGACAATGACATTCTGGCCTGTCTCACATTGAGATGACCCTAGTCCCAAAATCTCAATAATATTTAAGAGAGCCTATTGGATTATAGATAATTCCAAAGATATGAGGCAATTGTGATGGCTTGAATAATTGGCACATTGCTCTTATCATAACAGTAGATATCATTTCCAGCCATTTTGATCCAGATTCCAACCCAAGAAGTTCTATAAAGTCCTATAAAGGCAATATGGCTTCTTAGTCACTTTGCAGGAGGACATAGAAGCTGTTGGGAGTTTTTATGTTATTTATTTATTTATGTTATTTATTTATTTAATTTGTCAAGCATGTATTAGATAACAGATATACTGTAAGTATAAACATGATTAGGAATACATGAAATGGATATGTGAAATGGATACAAATAAAAGGGAATATTAAGACAGGGATGGTAGGCACGACAGTGCGCATATGCTCTTAGGAATGGGGTGAGGTCAACAGTAGACAGTATAAGGTTAAAGTTGTGGGGGTTTGGGGAGAAACCACAGAGTCAGGTAGTGCATTCCAGGCATTGATAATTCTGTTACTGATGTCATATTTTCTGAAATCAAGTTTGGAGTGGTTTACCATATGTTTGTATCTATTATGTGCTCATGTATTGTTTTGCTTCAAGTTGAAATATTCATTGACAGGTAGGACATTGTAGCAGATAATTTTATGTACTACGCGTAGGTCAGATCGAAGATGTCTAAGTTGTCTAAGCCCAAAATTTCAAGTCTTGTGGCAAGCAGAGGAGTGGAGGACTCTTCTCATGAAATATCTCTGAACTCGTTCAATTGTATTAATGTCTGAGATGCAGTGTGGGTTTTTGTTTTCTTTTGAGTAACCTGGACTGTACTTCCACCCAAGTTACCAAACATAACTTTTAGCCAAAGCTATTGTGTGAATTATTCTGTCAGATGCTTTATCCAATGTTGTTAAAATAATTCAACACTTACTTTCTGGGGAGGGGGAAGGAATATGATTTCTATATAACAAGAGCTCTCCATGTTGGCAACTCATAAATACCTTAACTTTTTCCAGAAAACCGTCACCTGACTTCCTCTTCAATAATCAGCTTTATTTGCATGCCAATTTGGGATACCAACATCCAATTTCAATGAATGGATCTGCAAAAGCTTGCAGCATTAATATTTCATGTGACAGTAAATGGTTTAATATGGTACACAAATCAGAGCATCCGAAATAGCTATTGTTTATCCTGGTTTATAGGCAAGTGTTATATCATAAGTGTTAAACAAGAAACTTCAATATACTTTTAGACAGCTGATATTAAGACTTCATATCAGCTGTATAAAACAAAACAGAAAATCAATAGAGAAGGCAGAAAGAAGAAAAGTAGGGAAAAAATACAAACTTCATATTATAAAAATTCCAAAAAAAAAAAAAACTCGCATTCAATATAATTTCAAAAACATTTCCATAGAGAAAGTTATGGAATTTGTTTCCTCTGTAATAAAATCAAAGGTCTCTTTGTCAACTGATGTTTAGTTCCCTTCATAGAAGATATGGTCCCAGAATAGGAAGCAACTAGTGCCTGTGGGCCATTTAACAATTTGTTACAATATGCAACACCACCATGTAGAGAAGCTTCAATTATCAACAACAGGAGGTTTCTTATCTAGAATTAAAATCACCCTTTTTAATCAAGTCAAGTTGCAGAAACCTCAGAAAATCTCAGCAGTTTGCTTTCCAGAAGCATCAATAATTATACTGACGTGTATAGTTTTTTTCTATCATCACTACAAAAATGATTCTATTAAGGTGAATTCTACTGTTCAAAAGGGGAAGACAACAGGAGAGAGCATTAGAGTTGAACAAATTGCTTTTTATGTGGAGTAGACATTATTTCACTTCCAAAATATACCTCAATTGTAAAACCTAATTTAAAATAGTATAGATAAGATTGTGCTTACCGTTTAATAAACCAGGCAGGCTGTCTTAGGTTGAAAATATTTTCTCCATGACTTGGGAAACCCCAAAAGTCTTGGCTACCATGTTGCCCAGCTGAACCGGAAGTCTTACTCATTACTTTTTTTAGTTGACCAATATCAATGATTTTGTGCTTGGACAATGACTCATAACTTCTTTCCTGAAACATATATTTGCTTCAATTTTTCTAAGTAGCAATGAACACTTTGTTCCAGGATTCAATAAGATCAATGAGCAACAGAGAAAAAACTATGGCATAAACTGGTTGGGAAGAAACGCCTATGAAGTTATGCAACTGATGATCCAGACCAGGAACCTAATTCCATATCATGCTGTTATTTTATGAACAGTCACTTTCATGTGAAGCTAGATGATTTGATTCTTTTACAGTTCCTTCATTTCATACTAATGGTATTTATACAGGATACTCACTCAGAGTGGTCATTTTTGTACAACGCCTGTACTCCACATCTGGGATTCTGTACCTTGAACAAAAAAATTGTATGACAGTGCCTACCGACATTGTAGAGAATTTATTTATTTACTTTAAACTGTTCAAAATTCTTAGGCTTTTTGGTCTGAATGGTATTTGCATTAGTTCCTCTCTCTTCGATAAGTTTTTCTGTGATTTCTACTAATGCAGTTTTTAATGGATCTACTGTAAATGTAAATTTCAATCCAGATAAGCATTTCCTCATAAACTTCATGTTGAAGATGATTTGTTGGTATCACTTCTACTACACCTCCAAAATTGCAATGTTAAGAAAAGTTATTCATCTCTCCCTTTTGGACTTTTTGTGTAAAAAAGAAAGAAAACATGAACTTATTATGTATGGTTTTGATGATGAAATAGGATAGATTATAGAAAGTAGACGGTAATGAGGTGAATTTATGGAAAGAGATCAATTTATAATTATATTTATAACTGCTGTAAAGAAGATTGGAACTTACTTATTTGCATCTTTTTTCTTTCTTTTCTTCTTTTCTCTTACTCTTTTTCTTTTTGGATCTTTAGTTTTTTCTTTCTTTTTTCCCCTTTCTCTCTTTTCTTCTTTGCTTTATTTTAATTTAGATTCATCTTATTCTTGTATATCAATTTTTCAGTAAATAGTCATGCCTTCCCCGTGTTTCTGAATTCAGTTGAGAAATTTAAATATATGTACAATAACTGATGATGCAGGTGAGATATAACATTTCAGTAATCTCAATAGTTTATCAGATGCTTTGGACTCTAATAAGGCAAGACCAGTGAATTCTGTCTGGACTCCACATATAGTCAGTATGTTAACACTTTTCTGATCAGGGTTAGATAATTTGTTTCCCTTTTTGATAAAAGAGATACCGCTCTGCATATGAATCCCGGAAAGCAGTCTGATGAATATCAAACACATCAGTGTGTCCTACAGTCTTTTTTCCACAGTCAGTGTCTCTTCAGACTTCCAATTAAAGATTTGTTTTGACCGCAATCGAATGTTAAACCCCCTTCCTGCTAGTTTTTGGCTTTCAATAAATCCTACTTCCATTCCTCAAATTCAGAATTGTGTATCAGGAACAGAAATATCACACATGGATTCAAACCAACTATTTGTATGAACAACAATTAAGCTTACTGACAAAACTCTGTCCAACACCTTTCTGAAATTGCATGACCTGTAAACCACTAAAAGCTACTATTAATACACAATGACATCAACATATATTAAAAAACACCACCGATTCAATTAGTAGAGGTAGACAATGGTTCTGAACTTGTAGGATAAATAAATTCATCTTCACAGGGTAATGGCTATCTTTTTAATTGTTACTTTTTTAACAGAATATATTTATTTGAACTTCTCAATTTATCCAGATATTCCCATATTTCTTTTTCACACATCTCATTGTTTTAATTTTTTCTACAACCTATTTATGAAGCTTGCAGGAAAAAAATCTTTATTTTTACTTGACTTTAAAAAATTAAGTGGACTCTCCATGTACAAAACCAAGTCCAACTGGTTGACATATATGTAATATGTTTATGGACACATTAGCTGTTAAAAGTTTATTTCCATTTAGTAGGATATTTATACATCATGTTCAACTGGCTTAATGGAACATAGAAACTAAACATATAATACTATTGTTTAATACATATTGAAAATTTGTATGCTTACTTTTTGTGTTTTACATAAATTCTAACAAAATACTTTCCACTGATATCCAAAGTATTGTGATGTCATTGCACAAATTCCATGCCTAAAATACTTGTGTGGAATATCATGATGCAAATATGAAAGTGTGGAACTTTTGCCATAATGTTGTAATACACAATTTATCACTTTAGCATCTTTGTAATAAGGATAAGCACTTACCATATTTTTCGGAATATAAGACGCACCTGAGTATGAGAAGCACCTTAGTTTTTGGGGAGGAAAATAGGGCGGGAAATCTACCTATCGGGTATTCATCTGGCTAGTGTCCTTAGTCTGGTCAGATTCAGCAAATTATTTTATTCCCTGGTTAGGACTGGGGAAAAAAGCTTGTAAAGCACAGCTGATAGAGAGAAGCAATGAAAAAACCCTGCAAAGATTGTAGAGAAAAGAAGAGCATTTTAAACTCTCATACATCATTTGACTAGCAAATATATAAAGATAAAGAATGTAAGAATGAAGCTACAGTTATAACTCATTATAGTACATCATAAAATTCAAATCTTTAGTTTGAATTGCTTCTTCTATTTTATTACCCTGTTATTAACTATGGAACATTTATTTAAAATAGATTTAGCATGCCCTTTCTCACCTGCATTCAGAATTTCTGTACATTCATATCTGTGGTATATCCATACGTGTGTGTATGTGTGTGTATGCAGACCCAAATATCACATATACGTTTTGCATCAAATGCCTCAGTTTCAAAATTTCTGCTTTCTTATTAGATTATGTATTAATTACTATAATTAAATTATGGTCATCTATATGATAAAGATGATCAAAAAATATGTAATAATTTAAATCACAGTCCTGCTTGTATTAACTTCAGATGAATATGAATTATAATGTTTCTTGACACATAACTTAGGGTTTCATTAAGGTTAAGCTTTATCCTAACAGCATACCTGTGTACCTAGAGCAGAGGTGGATTCCTACTGATTCTAACCGGTTCTTTAGAGCCATTAGTAGTTCGACGATGACATCATGGAGCCGGTTTCCTCGGTGTCTCTGTGGGCACCACCATTTTGAATTTTGCTTTTGCGCATGCGTAGAAGCTATGTTTTGATTGCTGCATGAACGCTCTTTGCATGCGCACACGTGCAAACCAGCAGCAAAAATATCCAGAACCCACCCCTGATCCAGAGCTACATGCTATTGAACTCTAGATATTAGATTAACTACTCAATGTATATTTTCATTTTATGAGAGCTCACATTAAAAATTACTGTATCTCTGGTTCAACAGTAAGAAAACATCTGACACAATAGCCTTATATAGCTTTATTGTTCTATTTACTGTTGGTTATTAACAAGGGCATAAAACAGATATTTGGGTAGAGTGGCAATATGCAATTAGTCATGGATCAAACTGCAGAGGGTTTTTTATAGCACTAGCCCAACCCAGCCTCACCAATTACTATTCATTTCTTCTTAGCTCTAGCTGCTACAGAGCTTTTCTTTTGACTAAGCTAGAGGAGTTCCCTTAGTTGTTATTGAGGTACCAACCTGGATCTTTGCTACAATTGTAAGTAAAGATGACATAGGTCACTTTTTGTCATATCTTTACAGGGACCTATAGTATATGCCATCCTATTTTCACTTTTCCAGAAATATCTACCATAATGCATCCGTTCTTTATGTCTTTATGTTAAGAGGTAACAACTGTTAACTCTAGAAGGTCAACCAAACCAAGAAACAGACATCACATAGGTCTAAAACTATTTTTATTAGAAAGCCTGTAGTCAAAGAATCTTGGAAAGCTGAATATACTGCTCTTCTTCTCTCTTTTATCTTCTTGAGAATTAGTGGGGGGAATTTCTATGGTGATTCTCAATCATCCAAGTCATGGTTGTCCCAAACGTGCTTTTTTTTTTACAAAAGGCAAGTGGATTTTCTTGTGGTTTTTTTCTTTGAAAACTTTTTGTATCTCATCCAAGATGCTTCTTCCAGTAGGGGTGGTAGTGGTGTATTTGTCTGGAATGTTTTCTAATAGAAGCCAAAATAAGTAGCTCATGGTTGAACTGTAGAGTCCTTTTTATGATTTATTTTTGCCTATGGGCTTAAGCCATCCTTATCTCTTTGTTGCCTTGATAATGGATCTACATTTTCTGCTAAGATTAACCAAGCTCTATACGCTTCACATGAGCACTTAACCAACCTTGTCCAGATCTGGAAGCCAAGCAGGGTCAGATCTAGTTAATATTTGGAAACCTCCAAGTAATACCTGAGCTATGGACCAAGCTAGGGGACCAAAAGACATATAGTAATGGAATAAGCAATGAGTAATGACAAACCCTGTATTTTTCTGTCTATATTTCTGACAAGAAAACTACTGGATCTATGAAAGCATCAGGAATTAACCTGCAGAAGACTTTATCTTTATTGTTACCTCTATTAAAGGAAATTCCTTTATTAAATAATCCTTAAATAAACCTTCATGTTGATTTTTTAAAATAACTGTTGTAGATGCAAAGATAAAAAGAAATTAGAAACAGAAAGTCGGAAAACTGTAATTCAGATTCTCACCCATTCCTAAACAAAGCATGTATTCCTGGTTAACTTCAAGTACTATTCTAAGGTTTCCTAAACAGGGAATTGCACAAGAAATAAAAATATTGGCACTGCATATTATGCTATAGAAGATGAAATACAAGATTGAAGATGTTTATATTTCTTCTTAGCAAAGCCTCCCAAAAAAAAGAAAAAGAATTTTTTTGATGCAGAGCAGCAGTGCACCCCAGTGGTGAGTTACCTATTCATTCTAAGAATTTGGCATTTTTCTATATTTGTTTTGCTTTGCAATTTAAAAGGTAACTTACTTGTTCAGCATATGGAAAATCTATCAGTAAATTTTCTTCTTCTATAGTATAAAATATATTTGTGTACCAATATCAAAACATCATACACTTCAAGAATAAAAAGCATGAAGTAAATACCAGCTTAACTGTTACTATTCAGGTTTATGATGCATGACTTTTATCTTTTCAATATGCTTTTTAATAAATGTATTTTTATTAATTTAAAGAAAACATCCAAATTAAAACACATTAAAATGATTTCACACAGCAAAAATATCTTAAGATTGTTTCCAGCAAACTGGTACAGATCCTCCTATATTTTTCATTGGTCTGCATTAACTGCATTGACTGCATTGTCTGTCTGTCTGTCTGCCTGCCTGTCTTGTTTTCTCTTGTCTGTCTGTCTGGAGAGAGAGAGAGAGAGAGCGAAAGAGAGAGAGCGAAAGAGAGAGAGACAGAGAGAGAGAAAGAGAGAGAAAGACTGTTCTGCATACATACATACATAGAAAAACTGAACTAAGTATAAAGAAATTACCATCTAGAATTAATGTCTTAAAAATCTATCAATATGGTGGAAGATTAAAAGATTCCTAAAACAAAAGCAAATTTTTAAATCAAAGCCTGACCAAATTTTTATTATTTCTTTATAACTATAATAGTTGGATTTCAATTAATAAATTGTGAATTTGGGGATTTATTTTAAATATTCTATGAAAGAAAATGAAATTCAGAATAATTGACAGGCAGAGAATTGCCTAAAGTTTATTATAAGATTGCCAAATGATCCATTAGACACATGAAGATAAACTAGGTTTAGTTGTGATAATTTGTTCAATCCACCAGCCAGAAAATGTTATTTTTCCTTCCTTACCACCTCCCACCCACCAATATAGCTTAAATAAATATATGCTCTTACCAGATTTCTCTTTGAAGCTTTGTAATAAAGTAACAATTCTATGATAATAAAACAACGCATTGAAAAATATTGTTGCAAAAAGCTGGTCTTCTGATCTTACTGAGCAGTAACAAGTGACTGCTAATTAACCTGTTGAGTCATTGAATAGCATAAAATAAAAGTTACACTAAGCTGATTAAGAGATCAGGATGTTCAGGATGTTCAGTTATAAGTGCTGCATTTTCAAAAAATCATTGTGTGCTACTTTATAATACTAAAAGTTCCAAAACAGAGAATGGTACTAAAGATAATAAATTAAAATGTAACATTGAATAACATCAGGTCTCTAGCAAAGGTGGTTCTCAAGTATTTCATAATATTGCTGAGACTGCTGGTAATGAGTTCTTGGGAGTTTATTTTATTTTATTTTGGAAATTTATATTGTCATCTATTCGCACATGGTGACTCAAG
>JANHFT010008134.1:417062-444655 GCA_032467955.1 Pseudoxenodon macrops | reverse complement strand
GCAAGGTGCCCCCGTACTTCGCCATCCCTCCAGGACAGCTCAGGGTCCGCTACGGACCCCCGGTTGGGCAGAGGTTTTGACGGTCCCCGGGAGCTCTCCGGAGACCGTCCGCTCGCCTCGGCAGACCACGCCTTCTCCTCAATAAATAGAACTTCTGATCTAGAAAGAATCCAACTCGAACACCATTCTCAGCTCATTGAATCTTTAAAAAAAGCATGCATTACCCATGTTCTGTTTATAGATACAAACATTTAAGCAGCATTAACAACTGTGCCTTTTCTTCTCTGTAACATTTTCACATTTATTATATTGCTGGAGGAAATATCCATCTAGTTCAGTTCCAAGCTGAGAGAAAGACACTGGAAACATGGAGGCTGATTGGAAAGATGTTTTATTCATGAAGCAGAACCATATTCTGGACAGCTGACAAAATGGAGTTGAGAATAGGTGGATTTTTATACCTTCTTTGGGCTTTGTATTTGAGCTTCCTGTTCCTGTGCAAGAATATGTCCTTTAATATTCTTTTGGCTGTTGTCGGATTCCTATGGAGTCATGTAGTGGTCAGGCAGGAGTCATAGCTGGCTCTATAGGCAAAAAAGGAAATGCAAATCCTAGGTGCTTATCTGAGGTAATCTGGTCAACCTCTGGTTTATTGTTTATCTAAGATCCCAGGTTTGAGTTTGGACCACTCTGGTGTGTGTGCGTGTGTGCAATGAAGTGGCTTGTGTTCTAAAGAGTGTTGGGCAATTCCTATTGTGCCTAATGGCTTTCTTCCTGTGTTGGATCTTGGGTGACGGGCTGCTTCTGATCCTATCATTCTACATTTGTTAGGTGACAAACTTTGCTGCAAGCAGTTTTGAAATATCCTGTCTTGAATAGATTTCTGCCTGCAGTATTTGCTTTGCTTATAAATAGAGCCATCTAGATAGTTGGCTTCTTCTTTCAATAAGCTCTTTATTTCCTTAAGTGCTGGCATCTGTTGTTGACTATTAAGAAAAAGTGGGGGCTGCTTCCTGCCTCTAAAACATGTTTCTCCATTTCTCCTTTATGGAAATATAATATTCTGCTTTTTTAATATTTCCCAAAATATTTCATTTTTCTGGGAAGTAGGTGTTAACTTTCTACAATATGCCCTAAATTAAAAAAAAACTCTCTAGTACACCATTAGCTGCTTCTGGCAAGAGCAGACAAATATACCATGTAGTAACTTTATGGAAATTCTCTTACCTAGTTTTCTAATGCAACTGAATGGTTTGAGAAGCATGACAACTCAGAATTTCCTATCAAAAGGCCCACTGTGCCAGTCCTTTCTTCATATTTATTTCTCATTCCTGTTGTCAATTATTCACTGTGAAGTGCTAATTAGGAGGAAGAAGCTAATTGGATTATCAAGGAAGTGTACCTGGAATACCCATGAGATTCTGAAAAGGTATCTTTCCTTCAACAGTTTCCCTGATGACTATAGATTTAACAAAGAAGAAAATAGTAAATGTGACCGAACAATTTGAGAATCCCAAAAAATTACTCGTGTAAAATTGTTCTTGCAATTATCAAGGGATATAACACAGTTTGTAAGCAATATTGTTATCCATTCATCAGTTTAAAAAAAAGGTAACAGATCATTATGTAAAGCAAGAACATGATTTTTTTCATGAGAGTTGTTTTCCTTTCTCCTTGTTGATTGTGTATAAAAAATGATTTACACACACACACACACACACACATACACACACATACACATACACACATACATACATACATACATACATACAGATGAAATTTATCTGCCCCTAACCACTTATTGCCAATTATAAGCATTTTTAAAAAAAGACCTAATGTAATCTAGATTGCCTTGAACCAAGTAATACAACTGAGAGGTGCAGTTTTCATCTAAAGTTCTTCTCCATGTTTTCCCATAACTGATGTTTGATGAGCAGCCACTGGCTGCAAGAACTTTTGTTGCTTCTGCAAACTATCTGTTGCATATCACCCCAGGGAATTTGAGCCAACAGAATCTTTGTTGTTTCAGTAGGAAGTGAATAACTTTTTACTTGCTAAGGCATTTTAGCATGTCATTTAATTTGCCTTAGGTTTAGTTATCCCTGCTCTGCTGAATTTGATGACTGCTTTAATTTCTGCTGTGATATTCTTGTAACCTTTTATGTACAGGATATCATTGTTTTATCATTTACTTTATACCACCCAGAAAACTTTCACTTAAAAATATATCTAACTTCTTACAAATAAATGGTATACTGGGGGAAAAAAACTAAAAATGAGCAGATACAAATAACAATGTATCCATGTCAAAACTATGATACATTAGCTCCATAGTTTTCTACAGGAAGGGGACTGACTATTCATGGCATTAATTCTGCAATGAGAGGAGACTCCATCATTTTATATAGGTACAATAGTAATAAATCAGAATATCCAGCTGGTTGAAATTGAGAATAGAATATATTAAAGGTAAGAATCACGTTGTCCTGGGGAAAAGGCTATATCAATGTTCTCTTTTGGTGAATATATTTATGAAATGTATTTTTTGTATTTCTTATGGGATGTATTATATATAATCTTAATTACTTACTTGATTATACTGTTTCCACCCAAGAAATACTTATGGTGGTTTACATATTAACTTGTTACATAAATAGCTTATTAATGATTATACATATTAACATACACTAAATGTGTTTTAATTATACAGCAAATAAAGCAGAACTCTTAATGACATAAATATATGTTAAAATATGCAGGTGGTTTTTTTTTAATGGCAGGTATAAGACTTTGCCCATCACCAACTTCTAATTAACTCATTGACCTTCTCATTAACCATAAACATACACAGTGGCACCAGTGTTACTTGACTGCCCTTTGTATCTTTCTGAAGTGCTCACCTTTATTGCTACTAATATTATCAGTAGAGATACAAAACTGATCCAATTCCAGTTGTATCACAAAGGTTTACCTTTGGCAGAAAGGACTTTGGCACATCTGATATATATTTATACAACATATGATACTCATTTTTTAACCACCATTTAACTCAACACAATTAAAATTAAGCCATTAATTCTCCATGTGTGACCCCATTTCATTTATTTAAAAGAACAGTGCCAAAATAGTCTTCAGTGCTGTGGTTTGTGATTTAAACATGATAATAGGCTAAAGGTTATAGAAAACTGGTCAAAATGTAATATTTTGTAGTGCTACTCCAGACAAAAGAGTATAATTATATATATTCAATTATTTATATGTTTAATATAGTTTACTATTACATCTTTCAAAAAAAATACTGTCTAACAGGATAACAGTATCATCTTTCATACCCCATTAGTATGTTCTGATAATTATAACATTAAGAAACCACCATTGTTATTTACATAGCAACAACAGGTTTATTAAGTGTGGTACCATATATCTATTCTAAAGTGGTTTTTTAATATATTTTCTGAATGGGAGACTGCAATCACTATTTATAGCAAAGAAAATTAATGAATGAAATACATAGCAAAATAATTAATGAATAATTAATTAAAGGTATGTGAGGATAAAAAAAATCTGCAAAATGGTGCAATGTTGCTGTCACATCCTGGCCCTTTTTTGTTTATATGACTTAGACATATGGATGTCTAAGGCTTAACAGCCATACATTCTTTCATATTACGAATTATTCTTAAACTTCTCTTTTATGGTCTTTAAAATAGAAAGGAATTGAAGGGAAATCTAAGAGTTTTGTACTATTGACATTTCAATAGCAATAACACTTAGACATATATACCACCCCATAATGCTTTACAACACTTTCTGGACAATTTATAATGTCAGCATATTCCCCCAGCAATCCTGGTCCTCATTTTACCAACTTCAGAAGGATGGAAGGCTGAGTCAACCTTGACTTCTGTCAGGATCAAACTCCAGGCTGTGGGCAGAGTTAGTCTGCAATACTGCATTCTAACCACTGCATCACCACAGCTCTTTAAACTTCAGCTCCACTATTTACATCACATAACTCATAAAGTATGCATCAAAATTTTATTTGAATTATAGTTGATTTTTAAATTTTGTAACACGAATGTTGTTCCTCATTTGAGTTTACATCATATATTTTTATAAGTTATTATAACGAAACTTACTCTACCTCATAATTAATGTGTTCTCTATAGGAAGCTTAGTGGTCAATTATCAGCATCACAATGTAGCACTTGAAAACTCTCAAATAAAACCATGGAGAGTAATTTATCTTGACAATGCTACTTATTTGTTTATTGTATTATATTTATTAAATTTAACACACACGCACACACACACACACAAAACATCTCACCACAAGGTGATAGCTAGCTATGTTAGCTGATCCAATTGTCTTACTCAAAAGAAGGATAATGGAAGGGAATACTATATATTGGAGAATTTGTGTCAGGAGTTCTTTCAAGCAGAAGGCTGATTGATAGTTTGCATATTTTTGCTGAAAGAGATGATAATGGGTAAGAAGTAGGGCATCAAAACTCAGATGAGTATTAGGTAATAAAGAAATAAAGGGTAAAATCTGATAATTATCAAGGAATATCCCTTTGGACATTTTAACAGGACATCATGTTGATTTAGGTTGTTGTCAAGTGCCAACATTTTTTGTGGTTTCCTGCATATAAATGATCTAAATATGGATAGTTTCTCTTACTGTAGGATCAGCAACATCTTTTTCTAGATTTTTATTGCGGATCTGTCAGTGTACTTTATCCACTTACTTTTGCAGCAGCCAGCATTGCAGAATGGACCAATTATTTAACATAGCTGCCACAGAAAAGCTGAGTCTGATTTCATCTTGCTAATGAAGGGCAATCCTGTGCACATAACCAAGTCATTTTCTCACAAATAACTTACAAAAAAAATCCAACTCTTGCCTTCTTCTCCCCCCCCCTAGATTTTAGCACTAGAATGCTTCTTAAAGAAATACAAACACAAAGAACCAAAAACACCATAGCAAAAACCGTATCTCTCACAGGAACCGCACCTAGTGCTGAGACAGCAGTTATTTCATTACAATAGAAATCTCCAGGGTTATATCAAACCAGATATCAAACTGGTGCCTTGGAAAGAAACAAATCAGCACCCTGTCTTGAGAAAACATTCAGATAATGTTAAATAAAAACACAATATTTAAAGAAAAATAAGTTAAAGTGAGATTTCCTTTCTGCCCATAACCAGTATAAAGGTTAATAGCCTACTAATTTGATCATAGTATAGGATATTAGAATCCTGGGCAGCTATGAGGAAGTAAAGGGTATAAATGATGACCATGGGTGATGAGATGATACTTCGATTTCTACGCTTCTATCAGGTATTCTATGTTATTACATTATCACAAATATAGGGTCATTTCTCTATAATTGCAATTTGCTGCAGAAACTACTGATCAGAATTCATTGGAATAAAACCTGTACAGTGGCACCTTGGTGCTCGACTGCTTCAAAACTCATCAAACGTGGTACTCGATACTGCAAAAGGAAGCAGGGGTCAGCTACAGAGTGTGGGCAGGAAATTGTCCGAGGCTTGAGTTTCCTCAAAGTTCCATTTTATTAGAGATGTCATATTGGCACATCTGGGAAAACCCAAATCTGAGAGCTTCCAGGTTTTCTCCACCCAAATGAAAGTTCAAATCCCTGCCCAGCACCCAAATGTCCACCACATAATCCAATCAGGCACCATCCAAAACTGAAGATGTTCCCAGTCACCTCAGGGTAGCTGCAGGGCAAAGCGGCCTTGACTTTCTAGAAAGAATGTTGTTTAGACTATATATCACCCATACTCCACTCAATCCCCCCTCCCGTTTTCCCACAGTAAAATTGTGGCAGGCCTGAAGGTTCAAAGGTAAAAGATGGCTTCTAGGTCTGACACTGGGAAGGTTGCTGCAAAAGGAAGCAGAGGACAGTCACAGAGCGCAGACAGGAAGTCAGTTATGCTAGGAAGGTTGCTAACACAGGAAAAGAGGCAGATAGGAATTTCTTCCTGGCCAAAACAAAGGGTCAAGTGATAAGTCATATAGTTTGTTTGGTACTCATCCTTTTGTAATTGTTGTGCCTCCCCGAACCACTTAAGGATGAGAACTGAGGTATCACTGTAGTTGAAAACTGCATTCTGGAATGTCTGGAAAGATTGTCTTTCATTCGGATCATAGTGGTGCCATAGCTGTCTAACTGAACTCAGTTAGAACCGAAGAAGCTTCTTGGATGACAATCAAAACATTTCCCCCCAAAAAAAAAAAACAAGAAAGCCCAGTTGCCTTTTGGAAAAAGCATCTTTGCATTCCAGGATGCTTTAAAATTAATCAGAAATTCTTAAATAAAATATCATATACTTGAAATAAATGTGAGGTCAGTAAAATGCAAACCCTAAAGAAGAGCAAACCCTAAAAAAGTGATTATTTATCACTGGGAGGATAAATTCAGTGTTTGATATCAGGTGTCTACCTAGTACGTCAAAATATTTATTTTGAGGCTGTACCAATCCACTTAATGAGTCTCCACAAATTCTACAAAGCTATCATTATGAAAAAGAAATTTACTTGTGGATATGTTTCCAGAAACTTTGTTATATGGTTCTTAAGTCTCAATATATCACAGTTGAGCTATACAAAATTATAGGAAATTGTCCATTCTCCCTTAAAACATAAGAAGCATTCTCCATTTATGAAAAAGGATTGACATACTTGATTTAGTAATTCTAAAAGCAATTTGAATTTATTTTTAAATATAATGTTATCCTGAATTATTTTGAATTATATAAATATTCCCTGTAATGATAAAATATAATATTTGTACACTAGGAGCAAAGTATTTCTATATCTACCTATGTCTGGGGAAAATAGTATGCAAAATATTGACAATTTAATAAAGGGAAATAACTTTGGATTTTCAAGTCCCCCTTTAGCTTGATATACTTTATAAAGTTTACCATGAATTCTAATTTAGTCCTTTACAGTTTTACTTAGCAGTTCTAGAAAAGAAAGGAAATGCTCCCAATTATATTAGTTGCCATGATTTCCCCATATCATGAAAAAGTTCATACTCTAGAATTTGGTGAAATTGTAGAATAAAAGGTGTTCTTTTTTAAAAGTTATTTCTCAATAAGCAAATAATGTAGAAATGATTCAAACAAAAGAGCAGGTTGTATTTTCTGTTTGAAACTTCATTATGCTGTGTAAGCAAGACAAATACTAACAACCTTCCCCATGATTTATTTATACTTTATAGAACTGCATGCTCAGTTTATTTCATATGTTATAGAGCTGCCCTATTAGGGCTGATGAGTGGTTTTACTGGTAATATTATTAAAAGTTTTTTTCAAAATGGAATGGTGTGTTAGTGCTAACCTCTGTCACCATATCTGCTATTGTCTCTAAAATGTAGGGGGTGGGAAATGTGAGACAGGAGACATTCTGTGTTTATCTCTTCAGTCAACTGAAGATTCTACATGTGGAACTATAGGAGTGTAAAAAGACTCCCTGTTGCAAACAATTGTTTACACCTTGTGGAATAAAATGAGATGTTTCCCCAAGTATGTTTTTGATTACAATGAAAAATAATGTGGAATCAATTCCTCATGCTACATATGGAAGGTGACATAAAAATATGTCTTTAATATTGTTCTTGAGATACCATTTCTGCTATATCTGAAACCAGCAGGAGATTTTAGTGATCAGAAAAAGTTATATGATGTACTGTATCCACCATAGCTCTCTTTAGAGGGAACAGTCAAAGTCACACTCTGAACGTCCAGAGTTTGCCAGCTAAGTCAGTTGTCTTAAGGTACTATTTGGTAGGACTGACTATAAAAAAACATAGTAATAAACTAATATAAGATATTCATCTTCACTGTTCTCTCTTACATGTACATTTTTCATGTCTAAATGCCTTTTTTTCCAGCTACATAAAAGGGCAGGTTTTCACTTCATGGAAACTTTTACATACCTTAGAACTTCAATATTTGTGGGAGGGAAAAATACAAAAAGTCATATTTCCAAAACCATTTAATTAGAGATGCATTACTACAGGTCTGGAGGAAAGTCTGGAAAAAGCATTATATCAAAATACCAGGATGGATATCCACGATGTAGGAGATGAGCTACCCAAACACCTTAGATATAACTAAAATGAGAAGGTATGAGCAGCTAATAGATGATCAAGGAAATTTGAATTCTAATAAAGAAGTGAGAAAGCAAGGAATAATCATTGATTGGTGGCCAGAGTTACAACTGCAAACAAAATATAAAAAAGATATGGAAAAATTTGCCATCGAGAAAGAAAAGCAACCAATAGACAATATTTTATTAGGGCCAGAGGAGAAATGTATATCCAAAATATACAATTATCTATTACAAATTGACAAGGAAGAAGTGGTAAAAGTAAACATGATAGCTTGGGCAAGGAATGTTGGACATAACATACAATTGGAGGATTGGGAAAAATTATGGACAAAAAATTACAAATTATCAATGTTGGCCTCACATAAAGAAAACCTGTATAAGATGTTCTACCAGTGGCATTTAGCCTCTACAAGATTAGCAAAAATATATCTAAACTGAAGTCCTAAGTGCTGGAAGTATAAACAAGAGAATGGTACATATTTCCATATGAGGTGGCTATGCCCGGAAGAAAAAAAATATTGGAACCAAAGAAGGAATTGGATACAAGAAATAATAGGTCAAAAAATTGAATTCGAACCAGAAATGTATTTACTAGGAATAATGAAAGGAATACAGAAAAAAGAAATACAGCACATAATAATTCATATTTTAACAGCAGCAAGAATAGTTTATGTGCAAAACTGGAAATTAGATAGAAATCCCCTGGATAACATGATAATCAAAAAAATAATGGATTGTGCATAAATGAATAAATTAACCTTAGAATTATAGATAGGAGTGATAAAGAATTCTATATGGTATGGGAAAAATGGTATTATTGGTTAGGAAATAGGAACATTTCAGTATATAATTATAATCATAGATGGAAAATAAATATGTTAGGTTTAGCGTTTATAGGATGTATCAATGTAAATAATTATGTATGTATAGTGAAAACAGAGATGAAAATAATTGAAATGAAAGTTGATATCCCAGGATTGGGAAAATGTATATATGATATTTGTAATATGTTAAAATCAATAAACTTAAAAAAAAAAAGAATTTCAATCATTTGTAAAAACTGAAATCTTATTTTAATTCCATTTTGAGTTGTGAAATACATAATTGCATTACACATAATAAAATATGAAACTTCTAAAAAAATTCCAAGTTTATAATAAATTCTCCTTAAAAATTTCCTTGTTCTCATGAGTGAAGGTCCTCTAACCACTTTGCATCTCACAGGTTCCCAAAATATGTTAGGTGTGTTTCTTGTCCAGTAGATTCACCATTGCTGCTTTACATTTTGATTCATCTCTTGTCAGATGCAAAGGTAAATTGATCCATAATTTCCAGAACTTGCAAGTAATTGTAAACCAAGCAATTGAAAGTATCAATGTGTAATATCATTGCAATTTCGCTAGTAGCACATCAAAAAATAATGCAAAGTTGAAGATTAACTTTAACAGCTCTAATGCTGTTGAATATGTACATATGTTATCTTGAAAAATATTACCTTCTGAACAGGAGTTATACATTTCTATCATTAGTAATTTTTCTTTGGGTGTAAAGTCTACTATATGACGGAATCTAGAAATGAAATTACTAAATACATTATGATTAAAGACTTTTAGTTTTTTATGTCTTATGATTTAAACCTCTGAAATCATTGAGTCCACTAGTATATAAAAATAAATAATTAACTAGAATCATCTCAACTGTATACCTGTGCTCAAATTATCGATATTATTCTCAAAGTTACAGAGATCTGGCAGCAATTTCAGTTCCCAGATCAAAATGAATCCCAAAAAAGGGTTCAAGAAGGAAAACATCTCTTTTAACAGCTACGAACTTTTGCTCACTGTTCTATTTATAATCTCCCTATGTATTTGTACTGTTTTATTAACATTTCTATGGCTGTTCAACCAGACAACTGAACAAGGTAAGATACTACAAACTTTACAATTAGTTCTATGGTAAAACTGAATGGTCTTAAAATTGCTGTTGATATATACAGTATTTAATTGCTCGTTTTGTTTGGCGTTGTACTGACTACTGCTTCTTTGGGGAGGAAATACATATTAAAAGCAGACATTTTACCCTGGAAGCTTTCTTTAGTCTCTGAACTATATGTTCTATGACATAAAGGCAGCAAGGAACTGACTCAATTGAAAGTTTATGTGAAAATGATTTTGTACTTTTGTATCTTTGTGAAAATCCCTTTGATTTAAATGTTTAAATTATTATAACCAAATCATGTAATAAAATGAAAAGACAAATGGAACTAAAAAGAACTCACTGCTCCCACAATTAGTATTGCTGTGATATATTCTCACTGTTGTGAGAACTGGTGGTCTAATGGATGTTAAAGTTCTTAAGAAAGTAACACAATTTTTCATCAGAACTGATTGTAGCACATTATTTATTTTAATGTTAAATTTGGATAGGTTCGTCCTTTCATTTTAGTTATTTTGTGAGAGACCATTTCCCAATGTTGTGCTGTTGGTCACTTTACTTTTGTTTTATTTCTCCTTAAAGGTATATTTTTCTTAAAGTTAGCTGGCAAGGTTATACAAAGTTTCCAATGGTTAAAATATACCCAAACAATTTGTTTTCTTCTTGTCATAGTGGCTCCATGAATTAAAAATGTATTTTTTTTAAATACAAGGAACTATCAAGTATTCTTCTTTATATTTTAACAATAACTCTCCATGAGAGTTCTCATCATTTCTTCTAATTGTGGTCTATATCTCCACACAAGCTTGTGTGAACAAGGTATTACAAACTCTAGCTGATCAGATTATGGAGGCTGAAGCCAAATACCAAATTCATTGGCCATTATTCTAGGTGATTACAGCCAACCTGCCTTCCATTGAGGACCTGTACACTGTACGAGTCAAAAAGAGGGCCATGAAAATATTTACTGAGCCCTCGCATCCTGGACATAAATTGTTTCAATTCCTACCCTCAAAATGATGCTATAGAACACTGCAAACCAAGACAACTAGACATAAGAACAGTTTTTTCCCCAAACACCATCACTTGGCTAAACAAATAATTCCCTCACCACTGTCAAACCACTTACTAAGACTGCATTACTGTTACTATTAGTCTTCTCATTATTCCTATCACCATCTCCTCCCACTTACAACTGCAGGACTGTAACTTGTTGCCTGTATCCTATGACTTATTATTGATATTGTTTCCTGATTGCTCATTTGTACCCTATGACTATCATTACGTGTTGCACCTTATCATTCTTGACATATTTATCTTGTCTTTTTATGTATACTGAAAGCATATGCACCAAAGACAAATTCCTTATGTGTCCAATCACACTTGGCCAACAAGAATTCTATTCTATTCTATTCTATTCTATTCCCTTACAGACCTCTTAGGAATGGGGTGAATGTATTCAGTACAAAGCAAATCTTTACTCAAAAGCCCAGACAATTAATAGATGAAAGAATGGATAAAATATATGGTTAGAGGATTTATAAGATCTCTACGCTATTGCATTATACTTTTTCCAAAATTTCTTACAGAGGTAGAATTGATGAAGACAATAAAAAAACTTTCCCCACAAATGCAATAATTTCTTGTAATTCAAACATTTTCAAATTTTCTGATGCAGTTTTTGGAGCAGAAAAGTAAATATATATATGTACATATATATAGTATTTCTTCCGAGATCACCTGTAGGAAAAATAATAAATTGAGCATAATTATAGTAGCTTTACCTTTATTGCTCATTTGTTATGAGGAATATGGTCCTTTATGCATAATATTTGCCTTGGCTGTCATTCTGTTGTAGATTTCTATATTTCTCCTAATAACTCATTAATCTATAAGTGTGTTCTACTCAGGAGGAGACAAACAAAAGTATTATTCCTGAATTTCACAGCTGTCACAATTATAGAATTCCAAAAGTTATCAAACTGTACTTTGTAATAGCATGATATATTTATAACATGAGATACTTATTAAAAATATATACTTGAGAAATGAATACTACATTTAATTTAGTTTAAACAAACTTTAAATCTATATTCTAATTATCAGTTTTTGTACTGTTGTCCCTGTATACCGATCGATGGTAAACTGCAAGAATCTTTTTCCAAAACTATTTATAAGAAAACTGTTTCATGCCCAAGAGAAGTGTTAATCTTTTATTCTTATAATACTCTGAAAGTATTCGCTTCCTAACATCATTCCTCATACTAAATAAAATTGTCTGCCTATTATTGCTCTCTCACTAGTATCTCAGCAATTTTAATCCAACTTGAAACTATTGATTTCTATGACTAAAGCAACCTACATCTATTTTTATATGTATTACATCAGTTTTCTATGTTTTTATTTGTCTGAATTAAAAACAACTCTAAGTCTTCCTCCTCCTCGAAAGGGCCGTCTGGCTCTAAAGGATCTACCCCTGTCCTGACTATCCTGCCTCTGTCTCTGCCTTTGGGCATAAAACTCTGAGCCCTCTGGAATCCCACATCTGTTTCATTAGGGTGGAAAGATGGTCTCCGGAAATATGGGAAGCGATGTGTTTCAGAGTGTCTGGAGAAGGAAGGCAGGGACTTTTTCTTCTCTTTGGACTTGGAAAACCACGGGTCCATCGTCTCTCCAAACAATTTGTCCCCATCGTAAGGGATCGACGCCAAGCACCACTTGTGGCGAACATCAGCCTGCCAGTTTTTCAGCCACAGAAGGCAGCCGGACACCACAGTAGAGGCTATTGACTTGACCGTGAACTTGGTCGCATTAAATGTGGTGTCTGCAGATAGTTGTAATGCTGCAATGAGTTTGTTGATATCCTGCTGCATCCTGCTATCAAGATTTGATGCCTTCTCTTTGATATGGCATAGTCATACCAGCTAAGCCCTATTAAAAAAGGAAGCTGTTGTCGATGCCTGGCACGTTGGAGCAACTGCTCAGTGCGCTTGTTCTCTGAGCATAGGCTCTCCTCTGGGTCACCTGGAATGATTGAGAGGATTGTATGGCTACAACCCGGATCATCGACTTGTGGTGATTGTATGACCTTGGCTAGAGTGGTATCCACGTTGCATAGCCTTTTATGGATGGAGGAAGGATTGGGTCCCGTCCCTGGAAACTTCAGTTGAGATCTAATTAACTCTACAAACATTTGAGGCCCTGGGACCACCTCAGCTTCCGCCGGTTTAATGGAAAAGAGAGGATCAGGTGGTGTATCGGTGGTGTCTTAGGCATCTCCACTGACTGGGTCTCCAGATCTGCTGCCAATTTAGCCTTAAACAGTAATGACCTGAAATGTTGGGCTGTAAGAGCCTACAAAGGGTTGTTGCATTTGAGCTAGGCCTTCTTCCTCTGACAATTCCAATTCATGAGGACTTTCCCCCTCTGAGCATTCTGACTGGTCATCATCTGAGGATTCAGAGGATCCTGGTGGAGGAATTGGTTGGGGCAATTCAGGCCTCTGAAGGGAGAGGGCATGCTCTGAAGTGCTGGAAGCAGCAGAGCTCTTGGAAGACCTCCGGCTGTTCTGCATAGCCTGCAGCTATGCCTTGCCTAATAGCCTCTGCTATTATAGCTTGCATGGAAAGAGGTTAGCCATGTTAGAATCCATTTGAGGTCTGAGGCCCGCTGCTGTGGTTGTAAACGTAGCTGTGGGTTGTTCCTGCTCTTCTTGAGGGGAAGAATGAGAGGGCCTTCCTTCCATCTGGACTGCAGGTGTAGGCTCCCATAAATCATCATGAGAGCAAGCCAAGAGGGGCACTAATGGGCACAGGAGGTCACTAACCTCCCCAGGTAGTGGAGACTGGGATGGCAGAACCTGTATTTCAGATGATGAAGGTCTGTGGGTGTGCTGTTGTTCAGCTTATTCACATATTTTATCTAAGGCCTTGTGCCTGCGTTTTTCAGCCCTCTGAACTGCTTTGGAGACCTTGGTAGAAACAGTCTTCCCGTTGTGGGGCCTGGTTCTGCTGGTGGAAGGCTGTGAAGTGCTAACTTGGTCTCTATCATGGCTGCCCTTCTTGTCTCTTTTTGCTCTCTTTGAATAATTCTGGTCCGCCATTTTGTTTTGTAAAACGAGGACTTTTTTTGCAATCCTATTGAGAGCAAGAACTTATGGCACTGACCACAGTGAGGATCAGCTAAAACCTTCCTTCTTTAAGGACAGAGGTCTCTCTCTCTCTCTCTCTCTCTCTCTGCCTCAGTTTAAAGATTCCCCCTCTCCCTGCTTTGCTGTTTCTGCCAAGGAAATGGCTGCTTAATCCCTTTAACTAGTAATCACCAAGCCATCCTGTGCCATGCTTCTTTTGGAAACGTGGTACTCAATTTCAGCGGACTTTAGCAATTGAAAGCCTCCAAAACCTTTAAAAAGCCTTTTGGTGCCAAAATTTTCCTTTTCAAAATGGCGGCTCCGCTGGGCCCAGGAGACCTTTTCTTGAGGCAACAGTCTCCCTCTCGGCTTTAGGAGCAGTGGGCTCCTCTAAGGGGAATAGAGATGGGGGCAACAGTGAGAATTTATTCAAGCCTCTACTGATCGCTCGCCACTGGCGTGAGTCACCACTTCATTTAGTGGCGAGCAGTAGTTGGGAGGCTTGGGCCTGGGGCTCCGTTGATTTTGGAATGCCCCCATTTTCTGCTGTCTGGAGTTAGGATTCCAAAAGTGATTATTAAGGCTTTTAATTGAGGCTTCTACTAACTCCCACATAAATGCAGCAGAATAAGCAGCTTGAGCCTAGGTTCTGCTGCAGGAATTTCCCCAGCAACTCCCCCAATGGTTAGGAGTCAGCTGTAAAACTCACTGTGAAATAATATTGCTGAATATAGACTCCAAGAATATCTCAATCCAAGTGGAACAGTTGTTTTGCACGTCTGTCCATGCTGAGTGACTGAGAAAGAAAGCTGGCTTCGATATTAATGAAGGCAAGATATAAACAGCTTTGGCAGGCTCAGTCCAATCAGCTAACAGACGAGATTAACCCATTCCTGGGGGCTATATCCATCAGAATGGACAATAAAATAATACAGCAAGATTTATGAAATCTAAATTAATAACTCATTATAACCTATGTCCTATACGCATCAGCACTGTATTATAAAGGAGTCTAATATAAAGAAGGCCTTTTACCTTACAATAAAGCACTAATATAAGGCTCAGTATGTGAAAAGTGTTGGATGACCATATCTTTATATCTGTAAAAGATAACACAACACCATTTTCCAGAAATATGGATCTAAGCTTCCAAACATTAGTCTTCGCTGTACTTTTCAAAAAATACATACTCTCTTCACAACCGCATCCTGTTCTTCAACTGTAAATCATTAGTACAGAATAGTACAGTGGTTATTTATGTTCTGTCTCAACTAAGATGTTGAGATTCTGCTTGCCCTGTTGTCGGAATGGACCATTCATTGTTTCCTGAGTACATAAAAATAAATTGTCATTCTCTATCAGCTCCCATGTTTTGAATTGTTTTGTGTTCTAAATTATCTTAAGCCAGTGATGAAATACAATTGTTTTTACTACCAGTTCTGTCGGTGTGATTTGGTGGGCATGGTGTGGCTTGGTGGACATGGTAGGGGAAGGATACTGCAAAATCCCCATTCCTTCTCCACTCCTGGGACAGGATATCACAAAATCTCCATTTCCACCCCACTCTGGGGCCAGCCAGAGGTAGTATTTGCTGGTTCTACTCAAACTTTATGCTACTTGTTCTCCAGAACTTGTCAGAACCTGTTGGATTTCACCCCGTCTTAAGCCCTTTTAAGCATAGGGTTTCTGATCTAATTGACTACAGCATTTGCCAAAGCTCTCTCACCTCCTGTAGCCGATCATTAATCTGTGTAGCCATTTCATTCTGGTCAGCCAAGCTCCTATGTTCTCTGTTTTTTTAATGATTTTTTTTACAGTTGTTTCAGTGATTGTTTATTAATTCAATGAATTTTCCTTGACTCAGGTTTTCTCACCCTTTCTAAAGGCTCATCACTGCATTTAACTCTTCCAGTGGGCATCCTTTTAGTTTCTATCCACATTTGGAAAAGTACACTTGCATTACTTCAGTGCTAAAAATAGAATGAAAATTGTTTATAATGAAAATATATACAATTGAATATTTATTCTATCTCTACTTGCATGAATCCATATTCATAGATTTAAAAAATGCAAAAAGTTTAAACCAACAGAATGAGAGAACCGATTTGCTTTCTCACTTCTCACTTCTTTTTTTAATCAGGAGAAAAATTCCATGAAGCAAAGGGAATATTTACAATAAAATCAGGCGCATTGTTCACCCCTGCTTTGCAAGATAAATCATCAGTAGACTTCAAAGTTCTTGCCTTTGATGTTCAGCAAATGGTAAAGATAAACTTATTTTTACTGATTTATTTCTGTATTTCCACATTTACTTTTTTGTTTAAATAAGTCAATGTCCTATCAATACATGTGAATGAGTTTGCGACAGAGAAGCCCCCTCTAAGAGGTTTACAGAGTCAGCATATTGCAGCCAACAATCTAGATCATCATTTTACTGACCATGGAAGGCTGAGTCACCCTTGTGCCAATGACAATCGAACTGCTGACAGTCAGCAGAATTAGCCTGCAATACTACATTCTAACCACTGTGCCACCAAACAGTGGTTATATATGTGCATGCATAAGTATATCCATAAGAGATGGCATGTTCTGTGTTCCATCAATTAAAGGTAATCCCTTCCTTGTTGTAGAGACTTCTCTATTATCTGCCCCCAATGTCACGCTCGTGGACCCAAACATGACATCTTTTTAAAATGTTTTAAATATCTAGATGTTCCCATAGGTATTGAATTAGATTGACATATAAGCCCACTTTAAATGTAAGAGTCCTTTGCATTGCCACAAGAGATCCAAATCCAGTCCCATTGAATTCTGTTGACGCTTATCTACCGCCAATTTAGTGCTGACCATTGACTAGATTCTTGCACATAGGCTTGAATAAACCTTCTATGTTGAAACCTTACAGATGGTCCTGATACTTTCCCCCTGATAGTCAATTGATGTAAATCAATTTGTGTATGCATATGTATGTATGTGTATTCTTTTCTTTTCTTTCATGGTCATTATTTTTGAGCATAAAGATGTAACTGCTGATTTAACCAAAGTTAGTTTGTCTGTCTGTCTGCCTGTCGGATCAGCTTTCTTTTCTTTTCTCTCTCTATTTCTACATCAAAAAAGCCATGATATTATTTAAAAAATATTAATTTGTAAAGGAAAAAAACTGAATATTTCTTGCTTTCCTTTATAGGAAGAGGGATTCAGGTTGTTTTTTTCAGATGATAATCACTTTTTATATTTTCTATATTAGAAAATATATTCTACATATGTTTATATTGTTTATCTTTGTATATCTAGGTAGATGATATGTTACATGCAAGTGAATTTAAAAATGAATATAAAGGAAGTAAAGTCACACAGTTTAGGTAAGTTAATTTTTAATCAAAATTAATATTAGGATGGGCATTATGTACATCTGCTTGAAATATTACTGAAATCATAGGATCTCTCACACTAGAATTACAGCATGTTTATTCCTCTTCATATGCTTCTAAGGCTAAAGTTTTAAAACTCCTACATGGTTGTCTTAGTATAGATCCTGTTCTGTGCTCTATAGGAAAATTGGAGTAAAATATCCTTTTTTAAGGTCTTAATGAAAGTAGAAGTAAAATTAAATGAAAATGAAGGAAAGAAATAAAAAGTGCAGAGAAAGTTCCTTTGCTTCCTTTGCCAAAGTAATCCACTTATAAATTATGGGCTATAATACAAGTGATCCTGAACCTACAATTGAGACTGAACTTCCATCACTAAGTAATGCGGTCATTAAGACGCACTTGATTTTATGATCTTTTTTGCCATGGTTGTTAACTCATTAAATGAATTATGCCATCATTAAATGAATGCAGTTTCTGCCTTTGAATTTGCTTGTCAGAAGCCCCTGGAAAGGTCATAAATGGTGATCACGAGACCACGGGGCTCTGCAACTATCAGAAATACTTCTCAATTGCAAGCACCCAAATTTTGACCACCTGAATTTTGTACAATGATCTAAATAGGAGGACTGCTCATAAGTCAATGTTCAGCAGTGGTATAAGTTTAAACAGTCATTAAATGAATGATCATAAATTGAGAACTATCCATAGAACCATACTGGTCTGGTAGAATTTGGTAAAAATATATTTTATTACTTTCCATTCTAGAGGTGAAAGAAAACTAATCCTAAATTTCCCAATCTAATCAGCCCTCCATAACAGAGAACTGGTTATCCCAGTTAATTACCACTCCTTTTACCTATCACAAAACTATGGATGGAGGAATTTCTCCAGGAATCATTTTCTTTAGTCCATATCCTAATCAGATCTGTTAAGAAATAAGATGCATTTCCTCATCATTAATTTTAACAATTGTTGAATACCTTTGCTAATATTATTAAAATATAGAATCACCATTCTAAGTTCAGTACTTTTAACTGTCAAGTTATATTACATATACTATAAGTTAAATAAGAGGGGAAATGTTTTACTTGAATAAGAATGAAGATATACTGTATACAGACAAACATCTTCACAGCACTATCCACTTCAATATTCCAAAACGCTCATTCATAGACAAGTCCAGAATTCTGGCATTTCTGATGGAATCTTGTCCAAATCATAACTACTCTCAAGTCTCTTTAGCTTTTAACATTTGACAATCTCAGCCTGGTTTTATATTCCTAATTTCAATTAACAGATGGATTATTGCCATAATGCTCTAAATCCATGTAATTTATCATAGACCAAAAGCATGATTTTAAATATGACAGTAGAAATCATATTATGCATATAATCTGTAGAGGTTTTTATCTTTCGCCTCTCAAATTATGATGTTCATGAAATCTTTCTTTTAAGTACACAGTACTTAAAAGTGATAAAAATAAAAAAGGAGTGTATCCTTATACACTTGACATATCATTCTGTGTGGTTTAGTTCAGGTTTCAATTTTAGCTTTAATTTTAGTGTGTAAACATTGTAAACATTGATACAAAGTACAATGCAAAGTACTAAAATCAAGTTAATTTTAATATAGAAAATTACATTCAGTTGCCATGCTCATTAGTATTTAGGCTACTATATGCAAAAAAGTTACCTACTGACAGGTTTGAATAACATCTAATATTATACTAAAAAGAAAAAAACAACAAACAAGCAACTTTATTTTGCTTTTTTCCAATGTAAATCATCAGAGTAAAGTATTTTGAGTATATTTATACTAACAGATTCATATAAGTGATAATTAATATGGGATATAATTAAGCTCTGACATAGTCTGCTGGTTAATGTGGCTTGTTTCGCTTTGGTTTAGCCTGCTGTGTGCACATTGCCTTTGCATTCTTAAAGTCATAATGTGCAAAGCTCTCTATTTGTAATTTAGTCAGTAAACTATGGGTTAACGAAATGTGGTTTAATTGTGAAATGTGAACCATACAATGTCTGATATTTATACTTAAGCAGTTCTTGTTAAATTGATTGCAAAACAAACCCACCCAGTTTGTAGAACTTTGATTTCATTGCTTGCTTCTGCAGAACACCATATATCCTTTTAATTCAAAGAACATTTTCTTGCAATTTTTCTATAAAAACATGCATTGTATTACATTGTTGCAATCTGATTTCATATTTGAAATTATTGTAAGTCAGAAAGATAGCATAGAAATAATTGCCTAAAGCATTACAGTATATGAATCATTTAAGAAATTAAAGGATATGTCTTTGAATATACCGTAGCCTTCCCTTTGACCTTAAAATAATTAATCATCTCTTAGTCATTGCTGCCTCAGTAACAAAATGCTGATATAGGTCTTTAAAAAGACTAAAGGTCACTTGCTCTGTAACTAAAACTAATGTTACTTTACATCAACAGAAAAAAAAAAATAGCCACCACTATCATCATTCCTAATCTTGTTTGAAAAATTGATACAGCAAATAACTGAGAATAAGAAAATCAAAATAAATTTCCCATTAAGTAAAAACAAAAATCACTGTGGAAAATCACTAAAGAAAAATATTTGTAGCTCAAGGTTGAAAAGGAGGCGGGTCAATAGATAATGTTAGCTAGTTTAGATAATCTGCAAGGCGTTAAATAATTTGGATAGTCTGCAAGAAAAAAAACCCCAAAACTCAGGAGGTAGCAAGGACCCCTCATTTGTGGAAAGTACCATTGTTCCAGTTAAAGAACAGAAGAAAGAAAAAAATTATGTAACATTAACAATAATATATAGGGAGACAAATTAAGATAACATTTACTATATGTTTTGGACTCTCAGAGACTAAGTGGATTTATCTCAGGTTAATTAACTCTTTTGACAACATCAATAAATCATATTTTAAATAGCATCCTTTGACCTTTTTTATTTCTTGGCTGAACTGGATAATATTTTTAAAGATTAATAAAATATGATAGAATGAATTACAAAATAATTTATTTCACTTAAAACGATGCCACATAGTCAAGATAAAGCTATAAATCAGGAGAGTTCAATCATGTGGGGTCACAAATAACTGTTATGTTAACATAACAGTCATCAAGAATATCATATGTGCTCTCATGAATTTCTGTGAAATGGCAGCATGATTAAAAAGAGTTATTTTATAGTTCCATGGTACAACTCCTTCAGAAAATGTGTTTCCAATGAAAATAAAGGTGGGGTATTGAGCAGTTAGTTACTCTTATGTTAAAACCCCACATATCTTTAAGAAAATTGATTTTGCTAATGTCAATTTATCAATAACATTGATAAATAAATAATTTTTTTTAAAGTTCAAGTTTAAATTATAAAGAGTAATTTAAATTATTTTAAAGTTACATTTAAAAAGTATATCCTGTTAATTACTTTCAACCACTGCACTACAATTATTTGTAATTTGTACTCCTATATTCCTTACTGAGTATCTATATGAATGTATACAGGAAACAGGGCAAGTAATAACTGATCATTAGCCTAGATTCTATGGGTTTATCTGTATCTAAATTTTAAATTTATTTTTTTACTTATAATCATAATTTCTTCATTGGTCTTAGACTGGTTAATTGTTAAACTTACAATATTTTCAATATTAATCAGTCCATTTATTAATATCATTGTCTGATGGCAAACATAATTTGTTACCTATGTAAGACAGATGTCTGATTCCATGTCCTTTTAATTAATATGTTTAAGAAAATAGGAAGCTATTATATTGATATGATCCATTGTCCTATTTATCTCCCTGCGATCTTTCAATTGGGAGTAGCTCGCCCACTCATTCCAACCAAAGAGGCTTGCTATGGGTCCCGTCTGCTGAGGAATTCCAGCAGGCGGGTTCTAAAATAAAAGTCTTTACCCAGGGGTGAAATCCAGTTCTGACAGGTTCTGGAGAACCGATAGCAGAAATTTTGAGTAGTTCAGAGAAGCAGCAAATACCACCTCTGGCTGGCCCCAGAGTAGGGTGGGAATGGAGATTTTGCAATATCCCTCCCCCAGGAGTGGTGAGAGAATGGGGATTTTGCAGTATCCTTCCCCTGGAATGGGGTGGGAATGGAGATTTTGCAGTATCCTTCCCGTGCCAAGCCCAACAAGCCACACCCCATGCCCACCAAGCCATGTCCACAGAACCGGTAGTTTAAAAAAATGGATTTCACCACTGCTGTGACCCAATGCCTGTGGAATACTCTTCCACTGGAGTCAATGACTACTCCCACCATTTTGGCCTTCCGGAATAGTATTAAAACATGACTTCACCAATTGGAAAGGCTCTATATACAAAATGTATCTCCAAGTTAATCAAAATGGGTGGAAAGCAAGCATATTTTAAACAAAAGAATATTTTAAGATTTCACATAAAAAATACTCTTCCCCTGTTTGTTTGTGTGTTTTTTTCCTTTTTAGCCTTTAAATATCCATATTTGTTAAAAACAATTTCAGTGTTATACAGTGTGTATGATGTTATAAAAAGGAGGAAAATTCAAGCCATTAAGAATCATGCTAGTTCAGTGCCAAGATTCTGGTTATTCATCTGTTGTTCAATATAAATTAATTTATGCTTGTATACTAATTTTTGTTGTTGTTTACCTCTCGCCAGAAATGGTAGTGTAATTGTACTCTTCAAACTTTTCTTTGTACGGTGGGTGTCTGAAGAAAAGATAAAAAATGCTTTGGTCTATGGCATCAAAGAGAATAAAAGTGAACTCTTACAGACATTTAACATTGATGTGAACAGCATAGAAATAACAGGTAATCCACATTTTTTAAAATACAGAAAAGTATTATTCAATTGGTTGTTTTTTTCTAATTCTTGCTTTGATACTGGCATCTTCACCACTGTATTTAGTTTCATATCAACAACACTTTTTATTGTTTTCAGAAGTAACCATTCTAAAATATTTATAATCATCATATGCATACAACTAACTGCATGTATATATGTGAGCACATACACATCCATACAAATGTTACCAAAATAATACCAAGAAACAGTTGGAGTGAAAAATGTTTCAAAACTCACAATTAACTAGAAGGTGAAACGTTTTTTACAGCAAGAATGAAATATTAATAATATGGTCTCACATGACTATGTGAATCTGAGACTGAGGAAAAGACTTCACATTCAATAAAATGGCTTTAGTACATAACAGTGTATTTAGTACATAACATATATATATATATATTTCTATTTTGTAATCAGTGATGTTACCTGGTTTGGGTAATGAAATGTCTGCAGGAAAGCAAGAAAGCTCAGAGAGTATCAAGGACTCCTCATTTCAACCCTCACCTACAAATATTCTATCTTATTTTGTAATTGCTATAATCCATGCATTTTCAAAAAATCTATTTTATAACTTACATTGTGTAGGAATATTTAAAGTAGCATACTTTATATTCAAAACTTGAACCCCAAAATGAAATTACTTGAAAAAAAATCCATCACTTGGCATAAATTTCCTCCTTACTTGTCTTTGGTTCCTATATATGAATTGTTCTCTTATCAATTTATCTCACATGGCTGAAGTTGTTTTAGTTGATAATACAGAAACATTTCCATTTCTTTTATCAACTTTACTTAGAAGACCAAATTCTAAACAGTGCTATGTATGATTCAACTGTAGATTAGATATCTAACAATATATATAAAGAAGTAATAGCATATAATCTATTGAAGGAATATAAAGTCAGGAAGTTGAACAAAATGACACTTCTCACCATCAAACCAAATTTTTTTTTAATATTGAGCTTTGAAGAGATTGGAACATTTCATTTAGAAATAATTGTGCGGTGGGGGGGTCATTTGCTTTATTTTCTGTTTCACTAATTTTGGAATATTTCTGTAACCAAAGCAAGCCTTTAGTAACACCTACTTAATAAGAACAAGATTTATTTGCATGAGAAATAAGAAAAAAGTGGCCAGCAAAATTCATTCACTTTTTCCATTATTGTGTAAAGTGACAATAATAAATACAAATTAATTTAGAAACATAAAGCAGAATTTCTATTTTTATTTTAAGTCTGTTTCATTCATTTTGCAGATTTGGGAATATCTACTACAAGTGGTCCTTTGACAACATCCGGTTAGTCAATACAAAATGCATATTATTGTTTTATTAATTAATGAAAACCCCTTGAGAAAATTATCTTTTTATTTCTTTATTTTGTTTGATTTATTTTGCAGATTTGGAAATATTTAGTACAAGCAGTCCTTCAACAACTTCTGGTTAGTAAATATAGAATGTATCGCTGCACAGGAGAACTTTTCATTCTATTAATTAATAAAAACAGCTTTTAAAATATTAACTTTTTCTTTTGTTGTTTGATTCACTTCCCAGGATTGGAAATGACTACTACAACTATTTCAACAACACCTGGTTAGTAAATACAGATTTTATTAAGTACACAAAACTTAGGTATGGTATATGGAATCCCACTATTTTTTTAAAAATTAAATTGCTTTGTGAAACAATTGTCAGATTAGTATTAGTTTTGTAATTGAAACTTTCACTTTCCAGGGCTAAGCACAATAAATACAAGTTCTGATTTAATTTAAGTTACTATATGGATTGTGATATGATAAAAAAATAAAACATATTAAAAATTCTGAGTACATATATAAACAAATTGTATTTTATTTAATTTTCCAACTCAAACATTCATAGTTAAAAAAATTTTAATATACTAATGTCCTTCTATCTATTTTTATAACAAAAATAATTTGTGTTTCTTCTAGAATATATCTATTTCTGCGTGTAATTCAGAGATTGGTTGCTGCTGGTTCAGACCGGTTCTATAGAACTATTAGCGGAGATTTGTCTCCGCTCACTGAACCAGCAATGACGGTCAGCTAGCCATGCCCCTGAACTGGTCTTCCAGAAGGAAATCGGTCCTCCAGGTGGAAATTGCCTCAAAAATAACCCATCTGCATAAGCAGAGGGTTATTTTTGAGGCAATGCTTAAATGTGATGGGGCACATGCGCGAGCACATCAAGTGTGCAAGCACAAAATTTGCACTTCTGTCGCAACTCAAACTGGTAGGAAAGGTAGGTAGAATCCACCCCGGTGTAATTACAAATATTTTATTTTAATTATTTTATCACATTCAAATACTGAATTCAAGAACATTACTCTTTTTCTTTAATAGTGAATTGATTCTTCTCTATTTTAGAAATTGGAACATATAACAATTGGTAAATATTTAGATAAATAAGCCTCATTTTAAAACTTAGATTTCAATACAAATTTGTTGAATCTATCTCTCTCCCCCTCCCTTTCTCCTTTCTCTCTCTGTCTCTCTCTCTCTGTGTGTGTGTCTCTCTCTCTCTGTCTTTGAATATGGATATCACTCTAACTTGGAAAGAAAATAAGTGACCAAAGAAAATATTTCCAATGGATTCATTTTCTTCTCCAGTAGATGGCATTGTTGTTTAGTTTTCAGAAGAACAAATAAGAAATAAAGATAATAAAATAAAGGAATAACACTGTTGTTGACATCAGCAAAAAAAATTCTAAAAATTCTAAACATTTATTGTGATCATAGTAATGCCTCCACTATTATTTAACATTATTATTCTTTGTGTCAGTTTACTGAGTGCATTTATAGTTCATCTTCAATACAAAAATCTCAGTAAAAAGCTATTAGAAAGCAAACCTGTTTTTATTGTCAGATGCTAGATAACAACAGAGAGAGAATCCAATCTAAAGCCACTTCAAAAGTTTTATTTTAGACGAGTAGCTGTCTTACTTTATACTACATCAATCTGCATTGCATATTCACATCGCAGTATATGTTAATGTGAAACAGAACTTTTTAGACAAATGAATTATGGAACTTTTCATTACATTTTAAAAAGTCCCTTGAATTAACTATTTATGAAAATATGTCTTCCAAATGTAAGATAATTGGATAGCTTCTTGATAATATTCTATGGGTGGAATGTTTTCTATTCTGGAATAGCAAGATTAACTATGCATTATATGTTATTTTCTTTTTGAAATATATGTTAGGTAAATGTTTGCCTTCAGAATATCTTTGTGCTGATGATGAAAGCTGCATCAGAAAGGAATTATTTTGTGATGGAATACCACACTGCCCAAATGGCTCGGATGAAAACAAATGTGGTAAGAATTTAAACTTCTGTAATTAGCCTTTGAATTTCTAGAGGAATGTTTAATATGAAATCTTTAAAATATAAAAATAAATTAAGTGAAGCAAGGTTGCCATTTGTTTTGTTTTACTTTTCAGACACCGGTATATATTCTTCAAACTTTTATTAATTTGTTTTTCTTCTAATGATATTAATAGATAATTTATTGTGGTTATTAGTACTGTATGACAGTGGTTAGGGTGCCTGTCTAAAAACCAGAAGAACATGAGTTCCAGTCCTCCCTTAACCATAAAGCCAATTGGCAATGTTGGACAGTCAACCTCTCTTATCCCTAGGAAGTAACCAATGGCAATCCACTTCTGAAATATTTTCAAGAAAACTGGACAGACTGGTCCAGGTAGTCACCAGGAGACTGACATTATCTCTCTCTCTCACACACACACACACACACACACACACACTCACCATAAAAATAATTATAATCTACAAAGGAGTCTTATTATTATTATGTACATATTTAACTTTTATGCTAAACAACATATATATTTGATTTGCCTTCACTTATGCTTTTGGTAATACTTACAATTATGCAATGGACATGGCTAAATCCTGAATGAAATTGAGAAGCCTCAAGCTGATTCTATGGTTCCCCCATGTGAAGGGAAATGCTTATAAAAAGCAATCTGAACTGAACCTTCAGAAAACTTTGTGCATAATTTGAAGCCACTGCCAATATATTCCCTTCTACGTAATCCCATGTGATAAAAAGAAGACAGATACTTCCAATCTGGATCATGCATGGTCTTCCTTTCCTATTAATGGAAATGATGTGTTTTTGATTTTCCTTTATTTCCCTCACTTATCCTTGACAAATTCCATTTTCCCATCTGGCAAAAACTCACTCTCTGGGAATATAAGCAGTTTTTGATCTGAAAAGTTTCCTGAGAAAAACATACATAGAGAATGTGGCTGTACGAGTGCATGCATATGCAATGCATTTGTCATTTTCGTTGTATTCATATTTTACTCTGTGTTCATCAAGTATTTAGCTTTGTCTACACAACATAGCATTTTCAAAATTTTAATATCATTTTATTATAATTAAGGTTATCTCAAAGTTCAGGTCCCAATATATTAGTATAACAAAAGAATTATAGATATTTGAAAATGGTCTTCTGGTTGTCTATAAAATATTTATTTAACCACCTTATTGGTGACATTTAAAACCATTCAAACAAAAAGTAGAGGAGGGTGTTCTTTCTTCGCTGCTCATCAAGCAGATAATAACAAGGAAACCGCAATGAATATATGCACATTGTAGAAACATTTTAGAGAGATACAAAGGTCTTTCTTTTCAATCTTCTAGTCATGAAATTCATTAACTTATCCACTAATCAGGCTCACTGAAAAATCCAGCTAAGTGAGAAAGTAAGTTTAGCTGATTATTCTTATTGTCTGTTTAACATATACAACTCAGTATAACTATGAGTTGCAGGCTTCATTTTTTTCTAGTTAAATTAACTCAAAAATTTCTACCAAGAACAACGTATTACTTACTTAGAGAAGATCTAATTAATACAATTTAGAGAGTCCAGAGATATTTCACGAGAAGAGTCCTCCACTCCTCTGCTCACGATAGAATACCTTATGCCACCAGACTTGACATTTTGGGCTTAGACAACCTAGGACTATGCCACCTTCGGTCTGACCTAAGCATAGTACATAAAAGTATCTGCTACAATGTCCCACCTCTCAATGACTACTTCAACTTCAGCCACAACAATACACAAGCACACAATAGATACAAACTTAAGGTAAACCACTCCAAACTCG
>JANHFT010008134.1:395791-410469 GCA_032467955.1 Pseudoxenodon macrops | reverse complement strand
TGTTTTCTTGTTTTTGTCCCCAAAAACTAGGTGCGTCTTATACTTCGGTGCGTCTTATACTCCGAAAAATACGGTAAATGCTGTCATTCTGTCTGTACCAGTTGTTACATTAAATGCCATGGATATGGAAACTTAACAATTCACCAAACACATATATATATTTCATTGTATATACAAGTAATTGTGTTTTTCTCATTTAAATCTCATTTAAACTAATTTCAAATTGGGACTGAAAAATACCACAAGTATAAATATTTTGTGAACAGTATCAAAATGATAATAATCAGGATATTTTTTTTCTTTTTATGATACTATAATCCCTTGATTCTTGATATAATTAGGATATACATTATAGAATTTCAGTGTTTGTTTACTTTATTGTTTTTACTCCAACCTTGTTTGAAGACAATGAAAAAATCAACTGTACTTTTGAAGGTGGATTTTGTTATTGGATTCAACATATAAAGAAATACAATGAATGGGATAGAAATTATGGCCCTATGTTACCTGGTATAGCTGGTCCAGATTATGATCATACCTTTGGCAATTTATCAGGTAAGAAATACTGTGTGCAAAAGTAATGATTGTTGTTGGTTTCCATTTTTAATGTATTTTGGAGAAAATAGAAATATTTTATATTCTTTCTTTTCTTAAACAGAGCATAAGAAGCAGTACACACATTTGGATGATTAACCTCACTAAACTCAGGGCTTTGATCTATAAAAATGGCTTCAAGAAGCTTTTTCTTGCCTTATTACTCTATTATGATGTGATGATAATATGTTGAAAAACACAGGGCCTCCAAATACTTTAAATACATATTTATCTAAATAATTTCTTTTCTATAGCATGCTAAGCAGGTGAACCTATAGACTGAAATAGAAAAATGCATGTCTCTTACAGAAATTTCAGTACAGAAACTCAGTATAGAAATTCACTAATTGTTTAATTAATACGGTAGCTATTTATTATACTTGATTTAATTTGTACAGCCATCCATCTTTTGCTGCATGGGTATTTTTTTATTAATAATAGTTTTAATTTAATGATTCTTGATGTATTCCTGCTGGAAAATATCCAGACTCTTGTAGGCTACATCCTGATGGCCTCTGATGGTTTGACCATTCAGCATTTCAATTCCATTACTAATTGTGATTTTTCCTCACTTTATTTCTATTGCAACATATTTTTCTATGCACATTTTTTTTGCCTAGGATCCTGAACTAGGCTATGATTCAGGATACAAATTTGGTTAAATACATAATACATATTTAGGCGTGGGACCATTTCAAAGTAGAACAACACTGAATTGACAGTAATAAAAAATAAAAATAAAGTATCTCACCATTACTCCTGTTGGCAAAGGCTGATTAAAATTGGCATTTATCTATAGTCATTTTTCTAGAAACCCTAGCAAACATGAACTTCATAAAGATATTACTTAAGTGTATATGTGTATTTAAAATTGCATGCACTTTCTCTCTTTCTTTCTTTCTCTCTCTATTTAATTGCTTTCCTTCCTGTTACCAGTATGCTTAAAAGATAAGCTGACCGAATATAAAAGAGATGGGATAAAAATAAAATCAGCAACAGCATTACCATCATTGACTTCATGTCTAAATTAGAAGGATGCTTTCTTAACGCATCAAGAATGAGAAACGCATATTATATCTCTCATTAAGTGCATATACACTTATATATTTTGGTTTTTATTTATTTTTTCCCCAGGCTACTATATTTCAACAACAATATACCGTACAAGCAATCTATTGACAGCTAAAATGTTTAGCTTACCCTTAGACCCTATTTCAGATGCATACTGCCTAAGTTTCTGGTATAGTAAATACTTTGTTTATATAATAAGAAATTATTATGATTTGTTGAAATAGTCTTTCTTTAAAAGCTTGGGGAAGAAGAAAATGTTTTTACAAATGAGTACTGAGGATACCCATAGAAAGATTCTGTGGAAGGGGAAGAACTATCCTTGTCTAAATAAATGGAGAGAATGCTGAACAAGCACATCCTAACTGCAGCTTAGTAACTTTTAGAAAACAAGATGTGCAACTTATTTATTTGTAGAAAATGATGTATTTGAAAACCAATCCCTAAATTTATTATGCAAACATTTTCTATATTACCTTAATATAGACACATGTAATGGCTATAGTTTTACATTATGAAAGGATATTTCATCTTTGTGGGACAAGGTAAACAAAAGTGTGTTTGAAGATAGAGTTTATGGAACCCTATTAGACACTTCTGAGTAAAAAGCTATCTGATATCTGAAATTGAAAAAAGAAGAGGTCTGACCAACTAACCAATTAAATAACTAAATGGTGGGAAATCCTGGTTTGGTCAGGGAAAGCAGGATAGACCTTGATATAATAAGGACTAAGTGTTTTACCATTTGCCCAAATTGTGGTGCAATTTAGAACAAAAATCATGTCTGTCCACATAAATTCACTCATAAAAGCGATTTCTTCCCCAATTCCATCTACTACTGACAGAGCATGTTCTTCCGTAGCTATACTGATAGTCACTGGGTAGATTTCACTTTAATAAGATATTATGTATGAAATTTGTTTTTCATTTAGGTATCACATGTTTGGTATTAATGAGTACAGTCTAAATATTAAAATTATATATGATGATAACAGTCAAAAGATCATCTTTCACAAAGAAGGAAATTATGGAAATAATTGGAATTATGGACAAATAACATTAAGTGAAACATCTAAATTTAAAGTATGTTAATATATTCATGTTCAGCAGAGTTTGTAATTATGATTGTCTTCATTTTGTTATCATTTCTCTTCTTTCAGCATTCATACGCAAACACACAATCACAATTATAGCACTGAAATAATATCATATAGCATTCATATCTTATGCTGCATTTTGGGCAACTAACATTATTGGAATGTTTTTTTCTGACTGGCAGTTGTGTCACTAATTGAGAATTAGGTGGAATAATTAGCTAAGTAATGAAATAAATATAGAATTGAAATTAATTTGATAATTTCCTCTGCCTCCCAGCTTTTTGGTCTCATGGAGAGATTTTAGATCCCCAACTAATACTTCTAACATTTGATTATATACTTGCCTTGTCAAACTTGGCTTCTAAAGAAAATGTGTGGTTTATAAATTATTGGCCAAATGTGACTGATAAATCATCAAAATCTTCTACAGGATTATTATTTTTCTTCATCTTCTGTGAACAACTGAGTTAGCCCATATGTTTTCAAAACTCATATCTCATCTTCCCAACATTTCTGGTAACAGTATTGTCAGCAAGAAAAAAAGAGTTCCAAACAATATCAGAATCTGAATTTTTATTAGATGTGTTTAAGGGAAGTAGAACCCTTTACAAAGCAATTCTAAAATTAGTAACTTATGGCTATTTGCATTAGTATCAGAAAGGCAAATGTTCTTGACCAATAGGGATAATTAGAATTTTATAACCATGTCAAAATATTTCAACATAATAGGAGTCAGAGCACAAAGAACCAGTTGCAAACATCCATTTTGGCAAGTTGATAAGATGGCACATACTCAAACTTTCTGCCTATTTGTTCTTTGATTTTTTTAAAAAAATTCATATATATGTATCACGAAATTTTGATCACCTAATATCTTTATTTTCTATGAATGCTGAAAAGTCTATTTATAAAAGAATTAAGATATCAACAAAGGGTGATATTCTGTTTCACAATATGCCAAACACATTTGTTTTAATTAAAATGAAATGAGAAAGGAAAGGAAACATTGACTATACCTGAATTTTTACTTCATAAATTGTAAGATAGTAATGTTTTCATTTAGAAATATAATCTAAAATATCTTAACTCAGACATAAGCTTTCTTGAATTCAATGGAACATATTACTTGATGTAAAATATTGTTGCTTAGTCAGTAATAAAAATAAGTTTGTAATGCTCTCATAATATGCAGGATCAATTTTACTTATATACATTCATATTTTACAAAGTTACCATAGATTAATGAAGCTGTCAGCCATTTCCACATTCTGAAATAATAATCCAATATTAATAGTCCATTATCTTTATAACCCTTAATTTCAATTTAATACATGTTTTTCAGTATCATTTAATATGTATATTCTAAATAAACAGAATCCCAACATTGTTCTAATAGCTGCAAAAATATAGAATGATTAGCTGTCTAATTTACTTCTTAAATATCTCAAACTTTTTCACATAACTCATCCAGCATGAGTACTTAAAATATATATGATTGGCAAGAGTCCTAAAACCTGTTCTGATGCAGAATATTCAGTAGATTGTGTAAATCATCATAAAGAACGCAAAATGTTTACAGAGTGGGGGGGAAAACCTGATCAGCAAATATACAAAGATCAAGATCTATGTTCCTGGGTAAACCTACAGATAATGAAACAATGTAGAAGATATTCACATATCAGATATCTACAGATAATGTAGGATGTACATATTCAATACACCTTCTATTCCCCACATCATTAATCATGCAAAATGTTGGATTAAAAAAAAGCTATCAGGCTGAACTAAGTGCCCTTTCTTATAAAAGGTGTTAGAAATATAAAGAATTATTCTTTCTTGTTATGCCTTTTTATAGGTTTAATATTTCAGATTTTAGTATGGTTGTGGTTGGGAAATGAATTCAAAACACCAAAAATGAGTAAGAGCAATATATTTCCATGTGCCATTTTTAAATGGATTTTTTTCCTAGAAAATAAGTTATACAAAATAACCATTGTTGAAAAGGAATCAACTCGATCTACTTCATAGCATGATTGAATTGATTATTGAAATAGCAACTGAATAAAAATATGCAGGATCAATCAATGGGAAATAGATATTAATGCTTTGTTTCTGCATTCTGATACATCCACCAACAGTGTACAGATCAGTTCATTTCTTTTTAGACATGAAACATCAAATGACATCAATAGCAAAAGCATTCCAAAACAGCATAATCATCAACAGCATAGTAGTAATAAAAGCTACTTAAAAGTGCTAATACTAGTAATATTAATAAAATAATTACTTCTATAAACTATAAACATGTTTTTAAATGCTTGAAAAAATAAAAAGATGTCTAACTAAGATACTGGATGAACTTATGATGAAATGGGCGGTAATACAAATTTGATTAATGAACACATTTCTTCTCTCAATTTTCTTCCTAATAATGTATCTGGATTTATCACTAAATTTAAAATAAAGTAAGCAAATGCTTTTCTCAGTAGTCAAGCCCCCTTTTATTAGCCAATATTTATACCACTTAACGGTTTCCAAATTCCAAAGAGCACTAACTTATCAAGCTTCACTGCAATCGCCACAGCAGTTTTGCTGGGCCAATATTAAAAAAAATCCTATTAGTTGCAATTGTAGCCCTATGAACAAGATGCTGTGGAGACTGCAGCTCATATACTGCTATACCTTTCCCAATTTAAGGAGTCAAAGGCTCGCCTTATAATTCCTCACGTGGTAAAATACCTGGGAAACACCTGCACAGTTGTTATCCGATCAGTATGATTCAATCTCTTTGAATGTGGCTACATTTTGCTACACTGCCTGTAAAATTAGGCAAGCTTTTTTTATCCATTGATGAACCCACTACCAATTGTCATATTTATCTTGTTTTGTTTTTACTCCATTTTGATTTTTAATGTCAGTGGCCATAATGCAAATATTCAATAATTATTATTTTTTCACTCTATAACATTTGTTTATAGGTTGCTTTTGAAGCCTTTAAAAAACCACGTTTGTATGGTATTGCCATTGATGATATAGGGCTTTTAAATGGAGCCTGTGCTGAAAGCATTTATCCAGAACCAACTTTGGTCCCTATAATTGCTACAACAGCTCTGCTACCAAGTAAGTCATTATTATTTCTTAATTATAATATTATCAATGTATATTGAAGTCAACATTAATATTTCTATCAAACTATTTACTAAGACTGTATTATTATTATTATTCTCATCCTCCCTATTACCTATCTCTTCCCACTTATGACTATAACCTTGTTGCTTGTATCTTTACGATTTATATTGTTTTATTTAGTTTCCTAGTAGGATTTGATTGCTTATTTAGTATCCTATGACTACCATTAAGTGTTGTATCTTATAATTCCTGATGAATGTATTTTTATGTACATTGAGAGCACATGCACCAAAGGCAAGTGCCTTGTTTGTCCAATCACACTTGGCCAATAAAGAATTCTATTCTATTCTATCCTATTCCTATTCCTATTCCTATTCCTATTCCTATTCCTATTCCTATTCCTATTCTATTCTATTGGCTAATTTACCCTCATCACTTACTGTATAACAGATTTCCAGTAAAGGGGAAAAGCAATAAAATATTTAGTATTTGTTCTTCATATATTCCTATGTTGTCCTGTTCTGTTTGAGTCTTTCATATTTGCTGCAACCAGCAAGGAAGTGATTCATTTTATTAAGCAGTAAGCAAGCAAGCAGGAGTCTCATTAGCATTACAAGTAGTCTTTGACCTACGTTACCAATTAACATTATTCGAAGCTATAATGAAGCTTGCACTTAACTGTAGCAACATTCTCGTGGTCACGTGATCAAAATGTGGGCGCTTGGTAACTGACATATATTTACAATGGTTGCAGCAAAATTAATGGTGAGCTGAGATTTGCTTAATGCTATGTGAACTGCCTAACCATCATGATGATTCTAATTTTATGGTGATTTTAATTTATGTTTTTGCTGTGGCAAAAACATTGTAAAATCAGGCACTACTTACTCAATTACTGCATTGCTTAGCAATGAAAGTTGTGGCCATCAGTGGATGACTATCTGTACTGTATATTATCAATTGCCATTTATATTAAAGATTATAAAAGTATTCTTGACTCTCCATTTTGAATGATATTCACTTCGCTTCATTTCACATTTTGAATTTATCGCTTTATTGTTACCTTTTTGCATTCAGGGTGATATGCAAAATGTTATACTACAGTCAGTAATAGTTTGGTGTCAGAACTATTTTTTCATCAATATGTGGCAGCAGCTAGATGTTTTTAATAGGAATTCTTGTAGCTGTATTTTATGTTATCTTTACATCCCAGGCCATGAATACTATTCTTCCATCTAAACTGCTTACAATAATTAAATCATCCAGAAAACAATTCACAACACAACAGTCCTTATCCCAATTTTATAAAATGTTAAATAAGCCTTGAATCCACTGGCACTATTAATATTCAGATACCCAACTAATATCACATACTGACGAAAATCCATATATTGCATTATTTTGTAGATGTAGATCACTGATGTAAATATTATGATACACAGGAGTTGATTTAAGCAGAGAACTAAGGAGCCTTAATTAAATTCATTAATTTACAGATTTGACTACTGCAGTACTTAATGTTGAAAGACACATAACTGATGATGCATAGACCTAATGCTATCAATTTTAGGAGAGGATATTAAACTTATCTAATAAATGCACAGTAAATTGGCAAATAGGAATAAGGTTAGAAAGCACAAAAGGACAAAGGTTCAGGCGTGTATGGTCATGAAGCTGTTAATGAAGTTCAGAGGCAGATCAACTTCTTTGTATTCTTTGCTAACCCTAATTTATATGCTGCAAAGATTGACTATATCTAGATTTATTATTTTCTTTCTGCAGCTAAACATTTTTCCCATATTAAAATATTGGAAATGTAGTGTATCATTAAACTGAATAACTAATTTCTCATATTTTATAAAGCAATGATATTAAGTCTGTCTCAATAAAAGCAGCCAATAAAAACAATCAGAATTCAATCTAGACTATCTGAATTGATGGTAATCTACTAACTGCTAATACTTGCTTACCTTTTATCTTTTTTTAATCATATTATTGGTCCACGGGATTTCAAATTATGAATGTAGTGGTCCTTGAGGTTCGAAAGGTTGGTGGCCCCTGCTGTAACTCCTTTAGCCATGGATGGATGGATGGATGGATGGATGGATGGATGGATGGATGGATGGACGGACGGACGGACGGACGGACGGACGGACGGACGGATGGATGGATGGATGGATGGATGGATGGATAGATAGATAGATAGATAGATAAATTTCCCAAACTACACAATATCCAAGAGTTCAGAAACCATTTCATTCTTATATATAAATACAGCATGTCTGTGTCTGCACACCTTCTAGTCAGTGTTGATTTCTAGTGCCTCCTGGAACAAGACTCTGCAGTTTCTTGGCAACATTTTTCAGATGTTGTTTGCCATTTTCTGTTTCTTAAAGCTGACAAAAGTGACTGGCCCAAGGTAACCAGTTGATTTGTGTCTTAAGAAGGACTAGAAATCAGAGTTCCTGGTTTCTAGCTTGAGGCCTCACTCAATGGACCAAACTGGATCTCAAATATACATTAGTAGCTAATTATGTTACTAATTTTGAAGGTAAACATAATAACATTATAGAAAAACAAACAAAAAAGCATGATTATCCATGTATAGGATCACAAACTAAAGTCAAACAAAAATAAAGACTTTTGCAATGTAGTCAATATAGGTTATAACTGCTGATTCTTTGATACACCACATTTGTTATCTGTAATACAAGATGCTGAACAAGGTTGATTTTTTAATCAGTTTTTTTAAAGAAAATTGAAATGTTAATAACATACACATTCCCCTATCAGCAAATTACCTTGAGACACAAAGCAACAACACCTTCTCTGAAAGCACTAAAACTTGAAGTTCTTCCACCCACTTCTGGCTTGTCACATCAGCTTTTAAAGCTGAAGGCTTTACCTGAGACTTCATTGTAGAAATGAATAAGCAACTCTCAATCTTTCTTCATTACATGATGTTCTGCAGCTGAGACAACATTGCCTAATAAAAGAATATAACTGGCTGCATGAAGCATTATTATAACAGAAAATCTTTTCCACCCAGACTCGTCAAATTATCATTAGATTTAATAGCAGCATTATAAGCGTAATGGCAGATCCTGTAAGTACTTCTTTCAGCCCATCTGTATCTCGAGTGCTGCTAATATATTTTGTTAGAGCAAGAACAAAAAGATGCCGTGCTCAGTGAGCTGTTTAATGTAAAATTATACTTTAAAAGTATCTTAAAAGATAGTTCATAGTTCATTTTCAAGATAATGATAAGCTATTCTATTTGGTAAACCGTATAGATAGCAGAAAGTCTAGTAGTTTTGCTTGGCTCATTAGTGCTGTAACCCTGGTTCATTTTTCCCCTAGAACCATTCTAACCTTCTTAAGATAACTAGCTTTCTTTTGCAGATACCCAGTTTCTTTTTTTAACAATTTTTTATTTTATTTTTATCCCACCAACTCTCTACATACAACTTTCTTTCTCACCTTTCTACTTCCCTTATCTGTTTCTTTCTCCCTTCCTTCCCATTTCCTCTCCTTTCCACCTCACTTCTCTCCCTCCTCTACATCTCTCTTCTTTCTACCTTCCTTTTCCTCTCCTCTCCCTCTTCCTTTCACCAATCCACTCTCCCTGCCAGGTTTTGCTTCCTCTACTCAACAGTTTTTGTTCCTAATATAAAACAGATCCCTAATACCAATTTTATTGATGATGATAACCTATGTTTTAAATAACTTCTCTTCCTATTAATTTTACATTATGTTCTAATTACCCTTCTCTTTTACATTCCTCCTTCTCATATATTTCTTATGAGCAAAGTGATTTCCACCTCTTCTCCAATGTGGGTGGAGACAGCATCCAGGATGGGTTAACTCTGCCTCTGGTCTTGCTGGACTGAGTTTGCGCAATTAAGCCACACCTCCGCCATCTTCCCCAGTATGACTCAGTCCATCTTAGCGACTAGACATGTGGCATACAACTCCTTCATTTATACCTGAACACGAAAACAACATGATTGCGAAAATACAGCTTGAAAGATCAGAACAGAGAATTCCGGCGCGAAGGGCTTGCCCGATTCCGCCAAAGCTGCGAACAGTGGAATGGGCGGTTTTCCACTCCAGTCGCCCAGGCAAGTTGAGTGCTGCCAGTAATACCGACAGCGAGGCCCCAGATAACGTTGCAAAGTGTGGGGATCAGCGCCTCTACCCTCCCCACCCCACCCCCACTACCATCTTACCGATCGAAGAGGCTTTGGCAGGACAAGCCACGGGCGCGAAGGGCTTCGGTCTAACTCCGCCACCATCGAGGGTGCAGGCGACGCCGGCCTTCAGAAGAGGGGGTCGAGAGAGAGAGAGAAAGCAGTTAGATGCGAAAGGCTGCATAGGCGCACATGCGCGGCAGCGCAGCGCATGTAATTTAAACGGCCAAAGCTGCTCGACGGAGGGGTGAGTTTGCGGTTCGGATCTCCTCTGGGTCCACTAGTTGTCCTGGTCCCTTCTGATGTCGGAAAGCATGGAGGGACCCTCCTCGCTTCCCACAGGGGAAGATCAAAAAACCCCACTGCGTGGCAGAAACATCGGGGGGCCCGGGAGAGAAGGTGTCCTGCAAGAGAAGGGCCTTGGGGTCACGTGGTTCAGGCGGCTCCAGGGACTTCAAGGCCTCTAAAAAGGATGAGAGAGGAGGCAAAGGGCCCTGGATAGAGCCATGGCCAGAGCTCAGAGGGAGGCTGAAACAGTAGAGAGGTATCTGTCCCCAACCACCTAGCCTGGCATTCAGGACAGCCCTGCTGCCACCCAAGCCCCAGTGGGAGGCACTACAGAGGAATGGTCCCCTGATGTAGAAGAGGATCCATCCAGCTCAGGGCCCCTCATGGCAAATGTGGCTGAATTTTTCCAAGCCCTCCCAGGTTATGGGGATCCTTCTCCCCAGCCCCCTAGGCTAACGGCCTCAGCTTCCTTCACCCCCACAGCAGCGGGCCTACGCCCGGAAGACACATCTAAACAGCGTCTTCCTGCAGGGGTTGGGGCCTTTCTGTCTCAAGCAATCAGGAAAGAATTTCAAACCTGCCTTCGCCAATTGGCCCCCTCCCTGGTTCAGGAAAAATCTAAACGAAAATCCAGTAGACATGCACCCCTGGAGGTTGCCAACCCTCGCCAAGGAGAACTCTATCCGGAAGATCAACCTAGTCATTCTTCTTCTGAGGATAAGGACCTATTCAGGGGACAGCAAGACACCACAACAGAGATTTTTAAGGACCAGGAATTCTCTGATGATGAAGACCTGACCCCGGACCAGCCTGCCTCCATAGGGTTATTTAGGCCTGCAGTTTTTAGATCTCTCCTTTTCAAGGCCACAAAGGCGGCCAAGATGGGGCCATCCCTGCTCCCACAGGGGTCAGACCCTCTAACCACCCCAGATCCTCTTTTTTCTGAGCCCACTATAGAAAAGGATGCTATTCCTTCCCCCAAGCTTTTCAAGGATGTGGTCCAGCGTCAATGGGCCTCCCCAGGCGTAGGGCCCAACCCCAATTCTCTAGACAAACGCCATTACCAGATGAGCCAGGATTTTGCCCAGCTTTTGAAGGTTCCCTCCATAGACCAGCCAGTGGCGGCCCTTTCCTCTTCCTCCTTTCTAGCCGACTTCCCCATGGATGGACTCCGTCCGGAGGACCAGAGGCTCGAACATTGGTCCGATCTCACAATTCCTCAGCATGGGCAATCAAGGCGTCCTTTGTGGCCTCCTTCTTTAACCGCTCTTCCCTACTTTGGCTTAACCAACTACAGGAAAGGAGGACGCCAGGTCGCACCAGGACATTAACAAGGTCCAGGCGGCCCTACAGTTTTCAGCGGACGTCACACTTAACGCAGTCCATTTTGCTTCCAAATCTATCTCCTCCTCTGAAGCATCCAGGAGGCTACTTTGGCTCTGGCAGTGGCAAGCGGACACCAAACATAAGCGGAAGCTTGCTTCATCCCCGTATTCCCAAAAGGGAGATAAGCTTTTTGGTCCCTCGCTTGATCCGATCCTAATTGAAACGAGGGACAAGAAAAAGGTTATGCCCTCGGTCTCTAGAAGATTGGATTTCCAGTCGGACCCTTATTTCCGGCAACAGCCCTTTCGAGGGCAGGAGGGAAGCTCCCCCTTCCCTCGTCCCTACAGATCATATCAGCCCAGACAGGGTCCTCCCCAGGACAGGCAGGGAACGGGGTGTGTGTGTCATGTTTCCCTTCCAGGAAGCCATACAGGGGAGGAGGAGGAAATCGTCCCGACGTCAGACGTGACTATCTAACCAACATTCCCATTGGGGGTTGACTGGCCCTGTTTGCCAGCCAATGGGAATCGGTCACCACTGACAAATGGGTCAGGGAGACGATAAAATTGGGCCTCTCCCTGGAATTCCTCTCCATCCCCCCACGGTTCTTCATCAGGTGCCCGCTGTCCAGAGACCCCATGAGGAGGACACTCATGGATTCAGCGATAAAACATCTGCTCGACATATGAGCTGTACAAGCTGTTCTACAGGAGCAATGCGGGCAGGGGTTTTATTCCCTCCTGTTCATTGTCCCAAAGGCCTCGGGGGGGATGGAGAGCAATATTAGACTTAAAACGGCTGAACTGCCATATTGTCTACTGGCGGTTCAAAATGCACACGCTCCAGACCATCCTAGGGAGCATCCGGAAGGGAGACTTCCTCGCGTCGGTGGACCTCACGGAGGTGTATCTTCATATACCCATCCGTCCAGACCACCAGCGCTTCCTCCGATTTGCTTACAGAGGACAGCACTATCAATACCGAGCCCTCCCGTTTGGCCTCTCGTCAGCACCTTGAGTGTTCACAAAGGTGCTGGTGGTGTTAGCAGCACATCTCACAGGGTTCCCGGTCCGAGTCCAATGTTATCTAGACGATGTCCTAATCCGGTCTCAGTCACAAGCACAGGCCGCTCGGGACATCGCTCACACAACGACGGTTCTAGGGGATCACGGCTTCTCCATCAACATCATGAAGAGCAACCAGATCCCGTCCACTCAACTGCTGCACCTGGGAGCCATCATAGACTCGGTGCAAGGGATGGTTTCCTTGTCCCAGGAACCTAAGCCGAAACATCATAGATCACGGGGAATGGCGCCTTCACCCCTCCCTGTTCCTGGAATTGACGGAGCGGTACGGGTGGCCGACAGTGGACCTCTTTGACACCCCGACGAACACCCAGCTGCCCCGGTTCTTCTCCAGGTATCAAGCACCAGGGGCGGAGGGGGTGGACGCTCTACAAAGCCCGTGGCCGGGGGGGTCTTCTTTACGCCTTCCCTCCGATACCTCTGATACCACGGGTCGTCCAAAAAATGTTGGTGGAACGGGCGGAACTCCTACTCCTGCCCCCTCACTGGCCGAGGCGACCGTGCTTCGCGGATCTAGTGGAACTATCGGTCTCCAGCCCCTGGCGGTTCTCAGACAACAGGATATTGCTGTCCCAGGGGCCACTGATCCACCCGGACCCGCAATGGTTCCACTTGACCGTCTGGAGGTTGAGTGCCGCATTCCGAGAGCTGAGAACTACTCGCCCATGGTGATCAAAACTCTTCAAGCTTCCAGGTGGCCTTCCACTTCGCGAATATACGATTCTACCTGCCGTACCTTCCGGAGTTGGTGCTCTTGCAGATCCATAGTTCCCACGGGTCCGTCGGTACCTCAGATACTGGATTTTCTTCAGGAGGGGCTCAACAAGGGGCTCACCCCCAACACCATCTGATGACAAGTAGCGGCCCTCGCGTCCGTCCTATCGGTGGGATCAGCAACACCACCAAGCGTTTCTTCTGTGGGGCAGTCAACATCAGACCTGCTGTCATCCACAGGTACCACTTGGGACCTCACAAAGCCCCTAAGATCGGCTAGCTTCAAGTTCCTTTCCATCAAGGTGGCCTTCTTGGTCACTATCACTTCGGCCAGAAGGGTATTGGAGTTGGCACTGTCGGTCTGCCAGGATCTTTGTATATTCCACAATGACAGGGTCGTCCTGCGACTAGACCCGGCCTTCATACCTAAAGTCAACACCAGATTCCATCGAGCTCAGGAGTTGATTCTGCCAAACTTTTGTCCTCATCCGGTTCATCATCTCGAACGGCAGTGGCACACCTTGGACGTCCGGAGGGCCTTATGGATTTATCTTAAACGGACTGCAAACTTCCGTCTTTCTGAATCTTTGTTTGTGTCTTTCCTACCATTTCTCAGTGGCTCAAGGCTTGTGTTGCCCAGGCATACGTATTGCTTTCCTTGCCCATTCCCAGGCACATCACGGCCCACTCCACCAGGAGTGCGGCTACATCAGCGGCATGGAACACCTAAGCATCCATTGAGGAGGTTTGCCGGGCGGCCACCTGGTCATCCCTGACTCCCTTCATCCGACACTACAAACTGAACATCTTCGCGTCTGCTGAGGCTGCATTTGGCAGGCGAGTCCTGCAGCGAGTGCACGCAGATGGCAGAGTCCCTGGCCGGACGACGACCCACCCGTGATGGCTGGCAGGCTTGGGTATGTCCCATCCTGGATGCTGTCTCCACCCACTTTGGAGAAAGGGCATTGGTACCTACCTGATACGCCGTTTCTCTGGGTGGTGGAGACAGCATCCAGCCCCACCCTGCTGTCGGTCCGGTCTCACTACCTTCGTTCTTCTATGGAGGCCACATGTCTGTCTGCAGTGAGTCCTTCGTCATACTGGGCAAGATGGCGGAGGGGGCATGGCTTTAACGCGCAGACTCAGTCCACCTAGATCGGAGGCGGAGTTAACCCATCCTGGATGCT
>JANHFT010008134.1:354899-365728 GCA_032467955.1 Pseudoxenodon macrops | reverse complement strand
TGTATTTGTGATGCATTTTTGAATGTTCAGTTGACTGAGTTTCATGTTTAATGAATAAAAGAAATAATAATAATAGATGTCATCTAAGCATGTGTAGCCCTACTGGGGTTTCACAATGTTACATTATTGTTGTGGTGTGTGTGTCATACACATTGATGCCAGAATTCTTAAATTTAATTGTGAGTTTCAGTCTATTTCTCTTAATCAAAATATTTCTATCTTCTAAGGTAGTAACTACCTCATTCAGTTTTGTGGCATCTGCAAATATACTGGCCATTCTCACCAACTCATAACTAAAGTATTAAATATTAAAGTATAATATTGAGGAATAAAATACCTAGGTCTTACCCTTGTGGCATCCCTCTGAATCTCTCTCCAATATGATGGAGAATTTATGCTACTCTTTGACTGTAATAAAGGTTGATTGATTGATGTAGGATTATTAAAGAGCACTCTTTGAGCCTAATATTCAAGACAGCTATATATCCACTTAATTGTCATGCCATCCAGCCCACATTCAGCTAGCTAACTAATCAGCATGCCATAGGGTACTCTGTCAAATATTTGGCTGAAGTCAAAATATATTAAAGCTACAACATCTATTCAGGAAGTTACCTGATCAAAAAATGAGATAGTCCGGCAAGATTTGTTCGTAATAAAACTATGCTGCTTTCTGATAATTATCACATTGTTTTTCAGGGGCTTATATATCACTGTCCTTATTATCTTCTCTAGAAATTTCTGCGATATCAGTGTCAGAATGTCTGGCCTCATAGTAGCTATTCATGGAAGTAAAACTCACAAAGCTAAAATAATATGAAGAGAGGCATTATTGCATTTTTTAGTTTCCAGACAGGGCAGGAAGATAACTATTACTGTATTCTAAATTCCCTGTGATATAGATTGATATATACTCTTTTATTTTCTGCTTGTATAATGTAGAAGTGTAGTTATTAGTTGAACATTATTAGCTTTATTGAAATTCTGCCCTGGATTGTGCCATTCTTTAGTACAGTTGTTGAATATCAATTGTCTTCATTTTATGTCTGTTTCATTATTGAATAGATTTCAATATTCCACTCTCCTGCTTCAGTATGTAAATGCAATCATGTACATTGACACTGCAGAAAAAATCTTCAATAAAAACAAAATGAAAAACAAAAATAAACTGACAGCAAACAACAGTCCTTAAGAAATAATGGCTTTGATTAATATATTGGTTGTTAAGTGGCAACTAATAAGATTAACTTTCTTCTCTCTTGCCCAGCAGTTACTTAAAGTAATTGCATTTTTTGAAAACTGTATTATCATCATTTTGTGCTATGTGATGTCACAGAAACAACAGCGTGGGTCATGTACCACTCAGCAAATGTTCCTGACTTTGTCATCACAACTTTTTAAAGTCCAATACTTCTGCCAGCTGAAGACATTCTAGCCTAATGTGTTTTAAACAATAAGAATAGAGCATAAACAATAATTAGCAATAATTTTATGAATCTATACCCTGCTTACAACAGTATTATTTCAAATCATGATTCAAAACATCACTGCAATGTGGAAAACAGGCATAAGGCACTTAGGAGGAGATGAGATAAAACAGGACAACCTGTAAAGTTCAGTAAACTTCATGTTATGAAAGAGTCAGAACAGTAAAAGGTGGACTAAGTAATAAAGATCAGGACTACGTAGTTTATGGAACTCATGATGAAAATTCTGAAAACTCAAGGTATCTTTTTTGAAGTTCATTTTAGAGGTAAAACTGAATAAATGATAGAATTGCCCATTGTCTTTGATAATGCAAAACAATTTCCCTGCACTATCGTACTTAAAAAGGGTAAAAGAGGGGAAAGTAACCATTTGGAACAGATTGAGTGCACATCTAACTGAATCCTTAATCGACTCCTCTCCTATACTGTTAGATAAGAAACTCCTGGCTGAGACACTTTGGCAAGAGTTGTGATTGCATGCTACTATGTCCTCCTCCATTGGACAACTACCTTGCTGCTGTGTCCTCCCACTTCCCTTTTCCAGGAAAACAGCTGCCAACCATTTTTCTCCCTATGGAGAAAAATTACATATATGTACAGAAATATATGTGTATAAAAACACTTCCAAAGTTCCAATGTAAATATACAAAGTTAAGGCATATATATGAGCCATGATGACACAATGGTTAAAATGCAGTATTGCAAGCTAACTCTCTCTGAGCTGTCTTGTTTTCTTGCAGATTTTTCATTATCCAAACTAGGTATCAGTGCTAGTGATGATGTTACCTAGTTTGGGTAATGAAAGGTCTGCAAGAAAACAAGCCAACTCAGAGAGCAACAAGGAGTCTTCATGTCAATCCTCAGCTACAAATATTCTCCTTTATCAGGCTAACTCTGCCCACAATCAAGAGTTTCATCCTGACCAGTTCAGCTTGATTCAGCCTTCCATCCTTTGGTTAGTAAAATGAGCATCCAGATTGTTGGGGGCAATATGCTGAGAGCAGTGATGAAATCTACTTACCTTCCCTACCAGTTCGGAAGTCCATGCGCTGCACACTGGAAGTCAGGTATGAGTTTTCAACCTCTGCGCATGTGCAGAAGGTTTTGCGCATGTGCAGAGGGTAAAACCACCTGGAAGTTACAGCGTTTGGGAGGATGGGCAGAGCCTCGCACTGCCAGCGCTACCGGTTTTCCGAACCATACCAGTAGTATTTCACCACTGAGAGTGCTATAAAGCTCTATGGAGTGGTATATAAGTCTGTATGCTATTGCTATACAGTATATTCAAACACAAGGAGCATCTTTCAGAAGCAAAATATTTCCTTGACATCCTGTTGTAATCTATTGTCTTCCAGGGCAAAGTAAAGTGGAAATAGGAATCCATCATTTTATTGATTTTCCAGACTCTTGAGGGGTTGTTTTTTTTTAGTTCCCGTAGAAAAGCCTAGGAGAAAAACTAGCTAGCTCAGGAAAAGAAAAATATGAATTAAAAATGTTTTACCAGATTTCAAACAAAATATATTTGGTTTGCTAAACAAAGGTAACAGCAACTCTTCTATTTCAGTCCTTTATTTTAAAAAAAGCTCTAAAAATCGTTAAAGATGAAGCTATAGGCTCAGCTGTAGGCATATTTCTTCCTCTACCAAAGTAACTTCTGACCTGCTTATAAATCTATAGTATAAGGAAGTAAATCACTCCATCAAAAGAGAGAAGTCAAGATGACATGAGAAAACAATATGTTAAAATCACAACAGACTAGTGTATACATAAATTACTTATCTAGTAAAAGTGAATACAGGGTGATATTGCTTGCTTCTTCCTTCAAATAACAGTTATAATGTGTATAGATTTAATTTCTTTTAAAGCATAAGGAATCTAGAGTTCCATCCCCTAATTATTCTTCCAAAGAGAACTCTTTTGTATAAAGGAAACCTAAATAGCATACTTTGTCTCTCTGAATTTACAAACTATTAATATTAGAAGCTAGCATTTGCTTAAGGGGCTATGCCTTTTATGGAAACATAAGCTAATAAAAAACATTTGATGTTATTTTTGCTACCTCTGATTAATGATATAACACTACTGAAGTCACTAGACAACCACCAATAATAATAGGAAGAATCCATTTTGATTGCTAGTAGAAAAACAATATTTCAGATCTACTGACAGAAATGTGATATGTAATTGCTAAGACCAAAGATATCTGAGGATCCATCTCTTTCCAATGGAACTAGCTCACCAACTCATGCCAGTGGAAGAGACCTACTACAAATCCCATCTGCTAAGGAATTCTGAGCCTTTTCCACTGTGGCCCTGTCCATGTGGAATACTTTACCACCAGAGGTAAGAACTCTTCCAATTATATTGGTTTTCCAGAATGGTATTAAAACTTGCCTTTCCAGTTAGCTTGCTTTGCCAGGGGGCACTCAACACTGGAGGTGGTTGACAGAGTAAGAGGACCTCATCCCCATGCTCTCTGTCTCTTTGTCTTTGTGTTTCATATAATTTAAAAATTTTAAACCAGTGGTTTTTTGATAGACTATGATAAACAAGATACATAAAGTACCCAGTCCCAAATTACAAATAAAGCCAAACATTAATGAGAGATAATTAATATTTTTATAAACAACAGCCTATGTTCCTAGATCTATTCCACGAGCAGCAAAACAGAGTTTCCAAGATGTTTCAAAAGCAAGCATATCTAACAAATCTGAATGCTATGTAGATCATTTTGAATCCACGAGGTAAAAGCAGAATGAATTTTCATCTTATGTGGATTGAATTTTGTTGGTATTCATCTGGTTATTTATTAATCCAGACATCAGTTTAGTACTCATTCATCTAAATCAGATGGCAATGACTACAGATGGATGTCATCAAACATCAGCAATATCTTGTTCCAAATCTTGAAATCATCTTATTCTCCCAAAGGATATTGCCATGTAATTTGTCCAGACAATGTAGCAGCTTCCAAAAGTACTGTTATTTATCTGTGTCTGCTGAAATGCTTTTACAGAATCAAGAGTACATGGTTGTACCTCCTGCACTCCACTAAGATCTATTCCTTTCCTTTCACATTTATTGGGCCAGCATTAACTACAGGTAGGCATATGGATCAATACAATAATAAATCAACTAATGCCACCATTGTCTAGTGTCTCAGTTCTGTGGAATATTTCAAAACCCTTACATTAGGGACAAATGATGCCTTAATAATCTGCATATACAAAAGAGGATTTGGAATATGAATTATGATTATCTATTAATCCTCCACAGAAACAATTATTTTCTGGCAGAAATATTACCAGGAAATTCTTTTTACTGTTTCCGTTGTGTTAAGTTTACTTCAAGCTATTATGAGATAACTGGGGACAAAAGTGTTTTCCTCAGCCCGAATGTATTTCCTTTCCATTGTGTCCATGACCACTGATTTCTTTCCTGCTCGTGGCACAATCAACACTTTTGCCTAGATTGAAATGTCATTTCTTCTCATTCAAGAAGATTAAAAGGCAGCAGTAAATAACAAGTAGATTGTTCAGAAGTGCTAGCTCTTACAGAAACATTCCATCACATCAGTAGTTGAAAGGGATAAGGGTTTGTTATATATCAGCTGAGATGTATCATACCTAAGACAATTCACTAAAATGTGTAAGGGTATTTTTTTTCTTGTGTTTTTTTTTGTATCCAGTTTTTTAACCTTTCTTTTACCTTAATCTCATGACAACTGAATCCAAAAATGGGGGCAGTACAATTGATTTGAAGATAAATTTCTTTCTAATTCAATCATCAAATCAAATCAGATATTTATCGATTAACTGGATGACTTAATGGGTGTTTGCTTAGCCTCTCCCTTTTCCCTAATTAACATCTTAATCAAATCACCTCAGTTGGACAATGTGATAATGGCTTTTTGAATTCACTTAATTTTTCAAAATTGAATCAACAATTTTAAATGGATTGGATCTAATTTGCACAGGCCTATTAAAGCATACTGCTTAGAACTGGAGGCCATGTAATGTACTTCTCACCATCTGTTCAAATTTATAAGTCTACAGGTATTCTCAATATAGGAAAAGGAAATATCTGTATATTTCAGTATGTGAAATAAAGGCTGGTGTTAAAGGAATTTTATTCATCTTTAACAAGGCCGAATAAATATTTCAAGGAGTACTTTCCTCGGACAAAGATGTGTGTATCTGCATACCTCTTTCACTATGAGATTCCCAGAATGAATCTGCTCACTTGGAAAGGGCCTGCTGAGTATCCCATCTCTGAAAGCATTGCATCCACGCAGAATCCATACCAGAGCTTTCTCAATGGTGGTATCCATGTATGCAATAAGACACATAGAGCTATCAAAATTCATGAATAACAAAGTGATACACAAGAAGATTAAAAATTGTAGTATAAAATGGTTCAGCCATATTGGGTAATATTTGCTGCTACATCCTCATAACTAATGGGAAAAATTTGGCAACACTGTGGTTAATAATGACTATTCAGTTTGCCAGTTTGCCATTCATTATCTGGATCAGCCAGGCCTTTCATTGGGATCAAACGAACACAGAACATTTACAATCATAAAATTTGCAATAGAAAGGTATGCTATGCATATTCTGTAGTCAAGGGAATCACATGGGTACTTATTAATGGTAAACATCTTTCATTATATACCTTCAGTAAGGGAAGATGAGGAAACATAATTAGGGCCAATAGATAGCAATATCTAGAGCAGAACTGTCAAACTCCCAGCCCACAGGCCAGATGCGTCACATGCTAGCCACGCCCATGCCTGGTTTAGTGAAGGGGGGGAAGTCCAAATATATCACGTGACACCGCCATGATGACATGAGTTTGACACCTCTGATCTAGAGTGTGTTAAGACTTGGCAGCCCTTTAAAAGGACAACTGGTTCTCATGTATGGGACCAGCTGTTAAAGGGCTGTCTAATTTATTTCTATATACTCTGCAACTTTACTCGATTTAAACTTTTTTTCAAATTGAATGCAGGAGATAGTCACATCAAGATCAGTATCTCTACTGTGAATTCTTGGCCCTCCCAAGAGCTTCCCCATTATAATTATTTACAGTGGCATGACATGGATGAGAAAATTGATTATGTAATGACTCAGAAAAATGTAGGATCCTTGGTGCTTTATTCTTGCAAATGTTTCATTATCCAAACTAGGTAACATCATCAGGACTCTTTATTTCAACCCAGAGCTACAAAAATTCTCCTTTATTGGTATCAGAAAAATGCCTGCTCTATTTTGTAATGATTCTGTATCCAGAACTGGCCAGTTATAGCATTAATGGAGACAATAGATTGAACTCTATTGCATAACAAAGAAAATATAAGTCAAATGTGTAATGTGAGCTTCTTGTGGGAAAAAAGTGAAGTGTTTTTTTTAAAAAAAGGTTTAACGAATATCCTTAGAAAATATGAACATATCTTTTCTTATAAACAAATACACAGTCTATGATGTTGTTAGACATTAGTTTACAAGGAAATAGATATTTAGGTAAGCCAACCCAACCTCCAGTGCTATTATTGTCTAAAGATATATTCCAAAACGACTAACTTGAAATTGGTTGCCCAATTTCTATTTTAGAAAACCATTTTCATACAAGTAACTAGTAATATGTAGCAAATAGTTGTAAGACAACTTCTGCTAGTGATACAGTCTGCTTCAAAGATTATGTGGTTTGGACATATGAGAATATTTCAGGATAGAAAAAAGATCTTCATTTGCTCAATTGTTGGAATATTTGCCTTTAGGCATTCATAATCTAAAAAGAAAGGGTTATACTTTGTTTATAGAGACACTGACTCTAATTGACAGCTGTTTTCAAAACCTGAGATTTTTCAACCACACTATCAATCAGAGGCTGTGATCATATTTAAAACCTTAGATGTATCCAAAGGATGCTTCATACAATTTACTCTTTTGTGCCCTGGGGGCAGAGTAGGATGGAGAAATTATTGCAGAATATATTATACAGCCTTGGTGGTGGAAGAGTGAATACTTTTCTTGACATTAATTGAAATTAAAGTTTGGTCGATGCTCTGGGAACAAAAAGACTAACCACAGATTAGGATAATTACTTAGAACATAAGCCAAAAATTTGGAAAATACATTTTCATTATACCAAAATTACTATTAGTTGTACTATTAAAGAGAGTCATTCCATCATAACTGTTATATAATTTTGAGTAGTTTCGCTGTGAGGCGACGTATTGTGATATTTAATGGACATACCATTATTAGCAGAAAAAGCCAGATAAAGCAAAAATATTTCAAAGTAAATTGTATGGGAGGAGATGGAGTGAGAAAGCAAACATGCTTGTAAAAATCAGAAGACTGAAGGATACAGACAGCACCTCAGCCGTGTTTCTGTCTAAATCTAACAGTTCTCCCACGAATTGCTCATCTCCTGGGGTGTACAAAACTAGACACGGATTACTTCTAGATATCCTTAGAACGCATCTTACCTTATCACTAAATAATTACAATGAATTTAGGATTAAGAGAAGTTCCGGAGAATTTTCTCTTTCGAAACTTTTAGCCATTGTTCAAAAAGGACCGCTAACAGCACTTGGTCAGCTGCAGCAGGAAACAAGTTGAGGATAATAAACCCTAGAGATTAAAACGGGACGTCCTGCAACAGCTGAATCTAAGGATGAACTTTTTCCCCAAACTGGAATAAATTGGACGCGCCTTCCCTTTACTCACCACTCAAGAGCCGCTGGGAAAAGCAGCTTTGCACCCACAGCAACCAGGCGACCAGCAGCAGCAACGGGATGGGAACACGGCCCTGGGAAGGGAGCATAGCAGCAACCGGCTCAGGGAACGTCTCACCAAGCCTCAAGAATAGCAGGAGACAGCCTGCAGTAGCAGCAGCAGCAGCAGCGTCGACACCTCTCAGGGAACAAGTCACCGAAGGGTCTCTGCGCTGGGGGTGTAGTAAAAGCACTAAGCCGCGGCAGCTGCAGCAGCCAAAGCTTCCCGAGACCCCGCCTCCGGTCTGGCTGTGACCCTTCCACTCATCTCCTGCTCCAAGAAACGCAACGCCTTCGCTGGTCAACTCCAGCCCCAGGCAGACTTGTCCGTAGGGACGAAGACGTTTGCCGCGGAGCCCCCAGATCGGCTTTGTCCTGCCTGCCAATGCTGGAAGCCGGGGAGTGGGAAAGCTTTAGCTGCTCTCTGCTGGTTTTATAGGCCTTTTGCCAACCGGCAGCCTCGGTTGGGGAAAAGCCGTCCCCATCCTATTGATCTCTAGTCTGAATTGAAGCCGTTTCAGAGGGGGGAGGTGGGGGCATTCGAAAACAGCGGATTCAGCAGCCCCCTGCTCTCCCGACCTGGTTGTTGCAGGGGCTATTAAAAGCTTATGCCAACATTCATCTGGCAAAGGAAAGCCGTCATCATCGATCTTTCCCAGTGTTCAGGTTTCATTGAGGGCTTCCATTCCCTTCCCCCACCCCACCCCCAAGTGGGGCTCTGTTCTGAGAAAACATACAGTATGTGGTTTTATTCTTCTGGGTTGTTAAACTCCTTTTATCTGCATAGACATTTCAGTCTGACAACCTCTTATCATAATCCAGATAATTTTGCAAATTTGGTATTTGATGTTGATGCTTAAGCAGTTAATGGGCATGTACAGAGTGCCTTTCCCATAGCATTTAATGAATAAACATATACAGCCCCCCACCCCATAATGTGAGGTAACTTAGAGCAAGCAGCCCTTTCTTTTAGACCGATGAATCACAAATGGCAGAGGGTCAAAGAATGAATCTTGATGTCAGATGAGTGACCCAGGTGAACTCTAAGGCAACATATTCCATTACATTCTTAAAGTATAAATGATCACAACTATTACAACATTTTGTTACAAAGGTCAGTTTTACTGTTGCAGATCAAAAACAAATCACACTAAACCGCCATGTAATTGGTAACTGGCTGAGTATGATGTGAGAAATCGGATTCCTACGTTGCCATAAAACTTGGTGGTTTGAACTAGTGCCTGCTGTATAAGCCTCACTCCATGGCTGGATTCACACATAATGTTAAGTCAAAATTCCCAAATTCCACATTATGGCTTGCATAGTGTACAGATGCAGCCAATACTGTCTTCTGCTGGGGATTCTATTACTTTAAATGGGCATTTAATACATTTAATGGATTTCAATGATCAATCAGGAGCTTATATTAATACATTTCTATTCTATGCAAAACCTACCATAAGTATTGCTAGCAAAACTTATTGCAAGGAAACAAATCATTTGCAATGATGAGCAAATAATGGATTCTATTAAATATCAATATATCCTAGAAGATTATATCTCACAATGAGTGAAAAAAATCATTGAAATATACAATTTCACCAGGGATACCTAAAATATCTGTTTAGTTTCTAATTGGATACTGAATTGTAAACCTTTAAAGATCAACAGCTTGTAGGCCTGAGGCATGTGTAACTCTTGTTTTTGTTTCATGTAATCTTCAGCCTTATCTTTTTTTTTTTAAATGTCCTTCCTTGTAAGTAGAAAAGATGGCTAGAGACTAAAGAGAAAATGTGGTGGAAGAAAAAGTCAAAACAAGGTAGATGTTTAATATACATTTGGCCCCACACAGCACCAGCATGGTTTAAACCCTGGAATAGAGTTCAATGCCATTTTGGGAGAATGAATATATCTGGAAATTTGCAGAACTATAGTGTGTGCTATGCTGCCAAGGATGAAGATGTAGTACAGATAATCCTCGACTTACAACAATTTGTTTAGTGATTTCTCAGAGTTACAATACTCCTAAAAAAAAATGAACATGACCAGTTTTCACATTTATGACCATTGCAGCATCCCCACAGTCATATGATCAATATTCAGAAACTTGGTAACTGATTCTTAGTTATGACAGTTGCACTGCCCAGGGTCGTGTGATTCCCCTTTTGTGACTTCTGACAAGCAAAATCAATGGGGAAGCGAGGTTCACTTAACAATCATGTCATTGACTTAATAACTGCAATGATTCACTTAACAACTGTAGCAAGAAAGGTCATAAAATGGGTAAAACTCACTTAACAAATGTCTCACTTGACAACAGAAATGTTGGGCTTGCTCCCCTTCACAAGAACAATAAAATATACAATATATTTCTTCATTTTGAATTTACCAAGTAAGAAAAGGCATACTAGTGGTTGGTTCTCTCTCTCTCTCTCTCTGGTAAAAGCAGAAGCATCTTTGTGAATGTACCAACCAGCTGCTGAAAACAAGAGCAAGCATGCAGGCAGCAAGAAACTACAAGAGAGAAACCCAGGGTATATTGACATTTTCTAGTAACTTAA
>JANHFT010008134.1:323137-337015 GCA_032467955.1 Pseudoxenodon macrops | reverse complement strand
CTGGATATCAAACAGGATTTGAAATATAATGATTTCAATTGGTCTTTGTTTCATCACACAAAATAAATTTCTGGGAGCCTTAACAAATTAATTTGTAGGTCAAACACCATGAAGTCCCAAAATATTGAAATATCATTTATACCCTCTATGACATTGCTACTTTATTTATTCACGCTCCTACAGTTCTTTAAGGCCAATAGATAAGAAATAAAAAGTTGACTCTTGTCAAAAAAGAAAGTTGTCCATATTCAGACAGCCATCACCTGGATGATTGAGAATCTCCATAGACACTTTCCCACACAAAGCTGAAACTAGTTAAGTGTTATCCCATTAGGAAATTAGCGAATACTGACAAACACTATCATAATGTATATTTCTTTTATGTACACTGAGAGCATATGCACTAAGACAAATTCCTTGTGTGTCCAATCACACTTGGCCAATAAACTATTCTATTCTATAACTAAATTTCCTCCAAGTGTGGAAATTTTTTTATTCACACAACACAATACAAACATATTGATACTTACATAAATGAAAGGGAACAAGAAGATTGTCACATTCTGTGGGGTGAGAATTTTACATTTCTTCCCAAACTTTCCTCTCCCATTCATTTTCCAAGTAAACATGCTAGTCAGTACATTCACAGAAATACCAAAGAACCTACTTCCCACAAGTATGGTCACCTCTGTTCATTAACGTATGTCCACCTTCAAATTGCTGTCCATCCATTTTGCTGTCCAGCTTTTCAAACAAAAATGTATTTCTACTTCAAGCAATTGTTCTGCATCCTTATTGAGTAACCTAGTTTGGAATTGGACCAAAACTTCTTTTAATATATGCAATGTCTTAAAAAGCAAATCAAGTAAATTTTCCAATGCCATTAAAAACTTTTCAATTCAAACAATGAACTGAAAAACCCCAGGTTTCATATAATTAATAATGCTTTCTAATAGATTAGCAACACTTTCTAACATAATGTTTTGGCTACCACAACAGCAACTAAAAAGCATCTGGAAACCAACGTACTAATAAAAAAGACATGATCAGAGAATTGGTATGGAATAATATTCTGCAAAAGCCTTATTTCAGAGTCTTGCTTAGATGTAAAGCCTATCAGGAGGTTTGTGGAAGATACAATAGGTCATATATCACACAGCTTAAATATGGTGTGCTCCAGTGGCTTGCTGAATGAGCCTCAGCTGGCTGAACTTACAAATCACACTAAGCTATATACCATGCCTTCCAAATCACATGATTGAAACCACTGTGCAAATGACAAATAAAATGTTATGGCTTAACATGATGTGTGAGCCAGATAGTCTTTCCATCTCACTTCATTGGGCTTCTGTGAGGTAAAATAAGATAGATGGTGAACATATGATAAATCAGAGACTATCCCAGAACTCTTGGAGGCTATTAAACTTAGGATAGCATCCAGATGCCCTCTTGAAGGGAGTGTTGTCTCTTAAAACAAATATTTTCACCTTCAGTATAATCCCATCAGCAATGTGCATAGCTCCTAAGGCATCAAAACGAGAGATGAGAGAAATGGAGCAGTAGAAGTGGCCTCATAAAAATATTCCCTGTTCCAGTTATAATGTCTCACTTGGAACCTTGCAGATCCCTGAGCAGACATTACAAAAATTGTTTGGGAGCTGAGAGTCTTCTGCATCTTCCATACCGTATTTCACATATAAGCATGAAAAGTTTGAGAACCATTGTAATAAGTATATCACTCTGCATAATGCTGCCTAAAGGAGATGAATGATTTTTGTTTCCTTGAAATACTAGTAACCAATAAGAGTTTGTGAGGGGAGAATGTAAATTAATTAATCCTAATTCTCTATATATTTGCAGCAATTTTCTATATAATGCCTCCCCCCTTAAAAAAAGATTAACCTAACTTAATAATGCATTCATTCCTTTGGTTACTTGGTTATTTTTGCAATACTACAGTTATGTAAGGATCAGTGGTGGGTTCTAACTTACCTCGCTGCCAGTTTGTTGCTTCCTGCACCGCGCATGCGTAGTACAAAAAAATTACAAAAAATCCCCCCTCAAAAAAAGGCCCAAAACAAGATGGCAACACATGCACAGTACTGGAAAGAAAACTTGGCAGAAGCAAGAAAAACACAGAAAAAATTCAAAACAAATTTTTTTCCCAAAAAAGAAAAAAAAAGATGGCAGCGTCCATGGACCAGAACCAGTTCTGTGACATTACCAGCGGCTTACTATCTACTCTATAGTACCGATCTGAACTGGTAGGAGCCCACCTCTGGTAAGGATCATTCTCATTTAACTATGGTATTAGAAATATCAAATCAGGCTGCCCACCGCCCTCCATCTGCTAGCAGTGTCAGCCCCAGTTTCATATACAGGATTTTCACTTATAATGATGTGCAACAGAGTAAAATCAGCAAATTTATTTATAAGGGATATTTTCTAAAATCTGCAGTCAGAGAACACATTTGTTCCTGTTGCTTTTCTAATCTGATTTCACCTTTTGAAAAGGGAGGCGAGCGGGTTTTTTTGGTCTTTTTCTTTTAAATAACAACATCAACAAAAAATATTTATTAGCATTGTGTATCAAGTTACCATTAAAATCAAGATGCCAGATATTATAAATAATATTTTGGCAACTGTCACTCCCAGACTACTATTAGTAAATTAGATAATTAATATATTATCAATTAGCATTCTCAGTAGTAAAGATCTATATTTTCATCAAGTAGAGAATGTGAAGACTATTTTGTACATCCTTCATTGCAGATAGCTACAAACAGAATGGTGGACAACTTGCTAATCCTGGATTGGACATTATGGGATAGATAAAATATTATCTAAAATTCAAGGATACAGGGACTAGAGCTCATCCAGCCAAGCTTCAAGGACAGAAGTAGCAATACGTCTTAGGTGTCCATCGGAAGGTGTAGGGAGAATGATGAAACATGCATTTTGAGATCACAATTCAAGCCCCTTTCATTCATCAAGATGCATGGCAAAAGGCCACGATTCCACTGGAATGTCACATTGCATATTTCATCTTTTTTTTCCTTCATCCCAGCTAGTAGTGGACACTTAATATATGTGATCCCACATATTCTCTACATAGATCCTTTATGAAAGAAAGGGCTTGGCTCTGCAAATAAAACTGCTATTAAAGTTTGTACAAGAGCGTGATTAAAAAAAAACCAACATTGCCAAATATTGGCTAATCTTTTTAGGCTTTGTAAAACAAATTATTAGAGGAGTAGAAGTGTGTTGGAAAAATAGAAAAAAATTGTAATTGGTACATAAAAAGGCCTTGTCTTACCTATGGCAAAGTAACTGGTATTTCTTTTGTTGAACTAATAATTCTTTTTTGAAGATAGTAACAGTAGAAATGTGGTGAAATAACTTGAGTTTGGTTAATTATAATCTATATCTATGCTAAAATCATCTATTACTTCTGCATGTGTATGAATGTAATTTTCTCCTCCTTTCTGAAATGCATAAATAAGAGTGTTTCCTTTTGTCTGGAGGAGGTTCTCACACTATTCTCTAAAGGGAATTCCTCCCATTTTTAACAATAAATACTGCATAGAGCTTTGATTATTAGTTTGGGGTCCTATGTTTGTTTCCACATAAGTCAAGTGTTTTACTTTATTGAGTTCTAAATAGTACATTAAGTTAGTGCAGAAATATATTAGGAGTGGCTAGTTACGTCCTTGGATGAGAAGGAAAATAAATGGGTGAAAAGCATTTTGGGAATTGAAGAGCTACAGTCAAAATCTTTGTAATAGTAGGCTGCAGCCTTCACATCTAAATTCCAGGACCATAGTACATATCTATAGTCTGCAATATGAACCAATGAACCCAGTGCTTGAGAAAAACAGCAAGGGTCCATAAATAGCTAGAATATTAAGTGAAGAGTTCTTGAATGCTTGGGAAAGATCTGTGGCTAACCTGAAATTTCGCAGTCTCATAACTTTGTAATCAAGACAACTAGCATTAACCAAGTTTGCATGGGCCAAAGAGAAGTGAGGAGATTTTAAGTGTCACTCTAAAACATTGAAGCAATTTCTATGTGACTTCTTTGGCTTGATAATACTATCTGCCTTTCTTTTCCATCTACTGGTAAGTAATATATTAATATGAACTATGACAGTATTTGATTAGATTGCACAATATGCTGTTCGTAATATATGTGCAATTGATGCAAAGTACATTAAGTCAGGAGAGAAGGGACACATGGTGTATCCAGGAGGAAAAATGCTTTTCAAAAAAAATAATGCATTATTTCTTTCTAGAATTCCTTCCTTTCAGTTGATAAAATGTCAGTTATTTTAGCAGCAATCCTTTCTAGTAAATAATACATTGAGGAAGGGGCTCTGGAAAAAAGAAATTGTGGTGAATCACATGTACCACATGGGCAACAAATTATCTAGTCCTTATCCAATGCTTATTATACCTATCCTCTATGCCCTGATATAACAATATTTGCTATGGCAGGACCAAAGCCAACTTGTAAAATAGTAAAATGGTTGCTTCTGAGTGCATAGGCAGTTATAATTATACTGTTCCATTTTTGTACTTCCAAACTGAAAATATAAACTAACTGCTTAAATAATAACAAATTGAAATTTGCTTTCTTTTTTCTGTAATGTCCATTTATACATGCTTTTCACACTTGTACTTCCATTTAATTGCTTTTACCTTTTGAACTTGTGGCTTGTCATGTCTGAAATATGCATGACCTCCCTGCAGAATTTTGAATTTTCTGGTAGAAACAATAAAACCTTGACTTGTATGTCAGATTTAGAGGAGAATTTGTTTTACTTTTTTCCCCCTTTTGTTTCCTGGCAAAGAAAACTTTTTCCCAAATGTTACAAACAACCAAAAATAAAAATGTATGAATGACTCTTGAATTTACAGAACAGAACAGAACGCTTTATTGGCCAAGTGTGATTGGACAGATAAGGAATTTGTCTCTGGTGTAGAAACTGTCTACAAAATAATATAATCACAAAATACCAATAGAAGGTAGTAGAAAAGATGAGAAGGATAAATAAATTTGTTATTAAAAGAATGTCCACAGACAGACTATAATTGTCCCAATACTCCATTATTTATTAAATTAAATATATTTTAAGAAGTGTAAATATATACTGTATAGTTAGGAGGTTAATCCATTGATGATCTCATTGAAGTGACAGGTCTGTATGAAGAAAATACTCCCTCACATGCTTGTGCCAAATCTTTAAACCAGGCCCAACAGCAGATTGACAGCCACTGCAACTTTTTCAAGAACCTTTTGTGTGAGGAAGTACCTGAGCACATTACACAGCGGGCTGGTTACTTCCAGACAATGCATGGCAGCAGCCAGCACTGAAGATATTAACATACCTGAGGATCTGGATATCAAACAGGATTTGAAATATAATGATTTCAATTGGTCTTTGTTTCATCACACAAAATAAATTTCTGGGAGTCTTGACAAACTAATTTGTAGGTCAAACACCATGAAGACCCAAAATATTGAAATATCACTTATATCCTCTATGACATTGCTACTTTACTTATTCACACTCCCACAGTTTTTTAAGGCCAATAGATAAGTAAATAAAAAGTTGACTCTTGTCAAAAAAGAAAGTTGTCCATAGCATCTCTAAGTCATGGATTGATTAACTATGGTTTGTTGATTATACCACAATTAGCTAAATTCATATATCACACTAAGCTGTGAACCATTGTTTTAATCTTATTTTACACACATTGTAAGCTATAATGTTTTTTCTTGTAATTTGTTTAGTTTAGGCACACATTGTTAACAGCCCCAAATACTTTGCTGGTTGAAATGTAGTGCTCCACAGTTGACCCATCCTAAATTCATTAGGATAGTTTTTATTTTATTTTGGGTATGAAAGATTTCCATGAGCCGAATCTATATAAATCATAGACTGCTATTTGCTAAATTGTACTTAAGGTCACAATTTGAGGCAGCTCATATCAGTTACTTATATCTGAAATATAAAAATGTAATAATTTGTAAATCTAGCTGCCTATATGCACAAATCATTAATTATTTGAGAATAGAATATGTAATTCTAGAATTCTTGATTTTAAGAGAATCAAGCCAAACATATGTCCTGGACTATAAAAAAGAAAGTTGTGTAACTTTTAATGGGACTTCATGGATGGACGAGGTAAAAAGAAAAGGAGTTCAAGATGGGTAGAAGTTCCTAAAGAAGGAGGTATTAAAACTAGACTTGCAAGTAGTACTAAGGGAAGAGAATAAAAGGACAACTGAAGATGCTAATATTGTAATGAGTGAAAATCTGAAAATAAAAGGCAGTTACAGAAAAGTACAAAAAAAGTACACACATAAATTAGACTTATCTTATTTTTTTAATGAGTATTTTTAATGGTGTGTGTAAATGTTGACAAAATATCTTACAAAGTATACCATGACATGCGGTCCACTTCATCAGGTGCAACAGGTTCAAACTGCTTCCAGATAACTGGGTAAGACCCTAGTATCTCACATGGACCTGCATCATGCAGGATGTTCCAACTGGGAATGAATCCAGATGACTTTGTCAGGTGTTGAACAAATTCCTATTCATGGCCCTGATTACCCTAGCTCTCCTGTCCCAGGAAGGACTGAGTGATCTGGCAACATTCTATGGACACAATAAGGGTAGAGAAATTATGCTGTTTTGCCACTCTTACTTCCATGAGGCAGGCCTTAGTAACAGCTGTAAGTCGTTTCGGCTTGGAATCATCCTTTGTTTTCTTCCAGTAGCACTCCAGACATCTCTTAACAGTGGAAACATACCCAACACTGCCCACACTAACCAGCTGTAGCTTCTGAGTGCTCTTCAAAGACTAATGAACTCTTGCCTGAGAAGAGATCAGCAACCTCAGATCACTAGTTATAATATGATATGAAAAATTATATTAATTAGAGAGGTCATACAAAGTCTTTCAAATCATTCTGAAGCATGGACAGCACTAAAAGATAGCTCAGTATTATGAAGTAGATTCCAATATATTTTCTTTCAGGGATTTTATTGTTAATTGTCCTTGCCTTTATTTATATTTTATATAGACCCACAGGAGGTTCTTTAAGGTTATAAACATAGATCAATGTACATTACTCTCTAACTGCTGCAGCATAGTAATGTAAATAGTCTTCAATAATGAAGGAGGTGATGTGATGTGTATAATTCAGAATTACTCTGAATATTTAGAAATGAGTTCTAAAGTGTGTCCAGTGCTCCAAGGCACTGGAGACAAAATGGAGGCTGGAGGCTGATTGGAAAGAGGGTTTAATGGTGAAGCAGAACCACCAAGCACATGATTCTGGGCAGCTGACCACATGGAGTTGAAAGTGAGGGGTTTTTATACCTTCTCTTTGGCTTTGAACTTGAGCTGCCTGTTCCTATGCAAGAATATGTATTTTATTGGTTGCTGTCAGACTTCCATGGGGTCATGTAGGGGTCATGTTTGCCTGAGCTTAAGTTTGGTTGGAGTTTGGACTGATGCAATGTCCCCAGGTCTTTGTGCAATGTGATGAGCTTAGTTACCAGATGGCTTTATCCTATTGTGTCCTAGAGGGTCTTAATCCCATCTCCCCAGAGCTGGAGGTCTTTTGTCTTATAGTTAGGCTGGCCCAGTCTTTCTTAATGGGCACTAAATATCTGCTGAGGGCAGGGAGCTGTTTTCTGTATTTAAAACATTGCTTCTTTTTTATCATCCAGGGAAATATAATATTCTGCCTTTTTTAATATTTCCCAAAATATTTCATTCTTCGCTTCGCTCATGTTATATAACACTGTAAATAAAAAGCTAAGACTTCCAGAAGAAGAAATGCCAGACTGAAAACAGTTCCAAATGATGAAGCTGATTCCCATGGTAGAATGAAGACTGGCTCTATAATAATTCCTCTCTGGACAAGGAGAGAACTTGAGATCATTCATAAGTTACTCCATATAGTTGCAAGGAATACACAAAATAGCTGCCTCCAGCAGGTTTCAAGCTCTGGGAAACAAGGAAATATCCATCTTGCTCTAATCACAGTTAGTTCCTTTGAAAAGACACTAAGCATACTTTAAAAAAAAAAGCTTTCACAAATTATTAACTTTTCAACTTTTGAACCTTTGGATTGACAAGTTTGACAGAACTTGGTGAGTTTCCTTCAATCCTTAGCAAACGAAGTTTTAACTAGAAGTTTCAGAACATACATAAATGTTGGAATAAACAGTAGAACAATAATTTAATTTTTGATTTTAAAAAATTACAAACTAAGGATCCAGATGAATTTGAAATAAAATTTCTGAATTAATTATAAAGAATTATCATGTGGGAAAATATTTTTTTCTGAATTCTTTAAAATAAATATATGATAAGATTTAAAAAATTGGACACTAGAACAAACTAAGGGAAACGAAAGATAATAATTACTGTAAATAAGAACACTTAATGCCAGCAAGGGGGGAGAGTATATGAATAGATGGTGTCTAAAAGGCATTATGGGAGAGGAACAAATTCTACTTGACAAGTTTGAGACTGAGTTGAAAGTGGAATTATAAATGATAGGCTACAAGAATGATACAAGAAAAAAAGATGTTTTACTAGGCATACAAAAGTAACTGGCTTAATGATTAAAAGGAATATATAACCAATAAAGAGTGTGATATTGATATTTTTCTATACTGGATTTACAAAAAAGATTGATAATGCTTTGAAGAATCATGTAAAAATGGACAAAGAAAGAATTAAAAGAAATAGAATTCTATTACATTATTTGAAAAGAGAAGTGTCTGTTGTGAATGTTCAAAAATTGAAAAATTAAAGTCTTAAAGGTTGATAAAAATGCACATTGTTATCATTGTTTTAAAGTAACTGATAAATATGATCTCAAGAAGGAGTAGCTGGTCAGACCTTTATGATCTTTTGGGAATTCTCAGCCTCCAAGTGAATCTCTACTAAATGTTTTTATAAAGAGCTACTGTTAATCTTGTTGTTATTATAAGGTCTCAAGTGTGAATCTAAAAGGCTTTATTGCACTGTATAAAAGCATCAACAAATTAGCTTGATTCATTCTTCTATAAAGTCCCTGAAGACAATTCTTTTAAAATACTTTAATAAGTCAACTTGACCCCACTGTGCATTTATAACAGGATTTTACTTAGAAAAATATTTTCTTAAATGTCTCCTCAAATCAGCTTGTAATAAATGGGGAAATTACTGAGCTTGACACAAGAAAAAAACCTATTTGATTAAAAATAACTGTAGAATCTCTTTTTTTCTGGCAAACTGTTTAGTACAGATGTTTACTTCTACCTGGTATTTTCATGATGGTTTTCTATATGATTTTTCAGTAAATAGAGAAGAGTGGATATTTCCCTAAATTGCTTCCATTTCTCAAATGAATTCATATTGATTGTGTAAATGCAACTTCCAAAGCAGATAATCTATTCCTGCCAGTTTAACTTGTCAGTCATCACTTACATTTAATTGCCTTGCAGAAAATGTCAAAGAAAAGAATGACAGCTAGATGGAACAAGAAAGGTTCCTCACATTTCAGATAGCTGGCCACAGTAAAGAGGAGGGAGGGAGGGAGGGAGGGAGGGAGGGAGAGACAGAGAGACAGAGAGACAGAGAAAGAGAGAAAGAGAGAAAGAGAGAAAGAGAGAGACTACCTACAATAGTAAAGTCCTACAGAATATTATCACTTTTGCATTTTTATATCACCTGTTTTCTAATCTTATAAACTAAGATTTGGATTTCTTTATTTGATAATAAAATAAAATACTTGGTTTTAGATATTTTATGACTAGAATCTTGATAACAGGCCTATAACTCACTAATTTAAAAATATAGTCAGACATACAGTTATTGTGACCTGCTGTGTTTGAACATTTCTAATTTTTGTAGTGTAAACTAAAGAAGTAATTATTATAAAGATGCCCAATCTGAATCTCCCACCAATGCCACCACTTAAGGTCCTCATCCTGTCTACTACAACTCTCATGCCCCCAAGCTATGTTGAAATCCTACCACCAGAAACTTTTCCACCCTTTCTCTAACATCCAGAGACAACAAGGGAAAGAATCTTAGCAAGATGATATAAAAATAGCTGGATCAAACTGGCAACAAACTAATCTCAAAGTCTAATTCAAAGCCACTTTACAAAACCAGCCACTCGATGACTTTCCCAGCCAGATACATCTTTTCTAGCTTTTTCTGCTTATGCAGCTCTTCCTGTCCCTGAAGAAATAAGTCCTGAACTGATTTGCAGACCTTTAGGATCTCAGGTATGATGTTCCAAACCTTTAATTAAAAACTCAACCACAGAAACCACTTTTCTTGGCTTGCTGGACAGCCAAGAAGCAATTGCAGGTTTGACTTTTAACATAATTGGTAAGGAGCCCTAGTCTTTAACATCGACAAAATGAGTTGGCTGCTTCTCCTGGCTGGCTCCTCTGAGTGTTCGTGGTGCCACTGCTGAGCTTGAAAGCATAGTACAGCCTGTAGTCAGCAAAATATAAGAGCAGGGGAAAGAGCAACTCATGGCAAGGAAGGCATCAGCAATCACTTAATTAATACGCTGGTTCTTAATGCATTTAACAATTAAACTTTAATTCACTTTCTTTTCTAATTCTTTTAAATATCACTTTGGAGCAACTAATTCTTTTAAATATCACTTTGTGATACACAGATACTATGCACATTTGGCTGGGGGGGATGAAATATCGTTTGGAACATTAATATCTTTGAAAGTGTCTTTTTGCTGCATACAAAAAAAAAGATGATTCCAAAATGAAACTTAAATATGAAAGTAGTATTGATGTCATCTCTAATACAGAGAACATAAACATCTAATCTTATTTGCCAATCTTCAAATCAATAGGAGTGACTTCACCATGTTTTTGTGGTGAAAATATTTCCCCCCAGTTTTCAGTAAATAGTCTGGATGAGTTTATAATGTAGGCAAAATCATTTGCCTATTCAACAACCACCAGAAACCAAGGCATTATTTTAAGGCTACTCTTAGAAATTATGTTAAATGCATTAAGAAATGCTGACATATTATTGAGAAATCTGGAAATTGCAGTCAAAAAGTACCTTGAAGGAAAGCTTGGGAAAAGTTTCAGTAAACAGCACTACAGCATATATATTTTTCTAAGAAATTTTTTTTATATTATTGGAATTCATAGACTCTTTTTCTGCCACAAAAAATAAGGATTTATACAGTAGAATATTGTATGCCAAGATTAAAATGTTTAGAGGAAAATCAAATAAAGGGTAAGTTTATATATTTGGATATCACATATAATTCCCTAATTTAACAAAAGCAGATTTAGTTCCTCTGAGCTAAAAATATTATAAAACCAAATTGACATATAAATATTAAATGAAATTGTAGCAAGTTTTTATTTGAAAAGTATCAATTCAGATATTTATTTACAATTTTATATTCTTCCCCCAACATTATCATCATCATCATCAAAAATTAATAATAATAAACCAACCATGGCAATCCTAATTATTATCAGCACACTGGGTGTCATCACAAACAATCTTAGGCAGCTCATAAAAATATTGACAAAATTTTATCTGTCAATTGCAAAAAGCCACATTGCTTAGATCCACACATATACTATGCCAATACATTATGAGATCCTAGGTTTTTGGGAAGAATTCAATGTTTATGAAGGCCAACCACCAGCTAAAGAACTAGCAGCTGTGATTTCACATTGTTGTGTATATAACAATACACATTTTAGAAGGAGATCCAAACAACCAAACCAAATTCAGAAACACTGACAATCGCCACTGAATGTCAGCGTTATTCCCAAGTTTGAACCATATTGGGTCTAACTGATGTTGTAAACCTAGCCATATAGTTTACTTCAACTCTGGAACTTTGAAATGCATTTGAGCATTTTTTTGAAATTCAGGTTGGCACTCTGTGTGAAAATTTCTGATAAAAACTATCTTCAGAAACATCTTGAGTGCTGTTTAAAACCTCAAGATGGCAACTGATCAAAATTCCACCCCCTTATACATGTTGCCTATGTAATATGTGGAAAGAAAAACAAGCAACAGAAAGTTGCTATTATTTGTGAACAGTGTAAACAGCGTTAACAGAAACGTAAAATATATTACAGTGATCTAGTGAGCTGCGTGCTTGTTTAGTCTGCTGTCCAGGTGCTGATTCCAGATAAGTAATTCCAGCAAAGAGTCTACTGTTGCTGTTATTTATATGGCTGTGGTAAATTAGAAGCAGGGAATCTTTGACTCCTGCTTCTGTTGATACACAAGAGACAATAATGGCAAGTATTTCAGATTAATAGTGATCAGAGGAATATTTATATGAATCTAGTTGGCTTCTGCAAAGAGATCTTAGCTTTTTCTAGTTTTGTTTTTATGACTACTTGCATTATCCATCTTCCATATGAAAAGCCTTCTTGAGAAGCAGGTGCTGCCATCTTAACTGAATACATTTCATCATGGGATTTGTAGTCTGCCTTTATCACATCAATAATGCTTTCCATTTCCTGAATGACATTTCAGATATGAAATGAAAGCTAGAGAAAAAAACAGGTGCAGAATAACCTAGTAAAATTAGCATATTAATTAACCTTTTTAAATACACCAATTTTAAAAGAAATTTGCATAAAGAGTAATCTTGGAATACTTCAAGGAGTATTAGGCATCTATTTTGTCATGCCTTGAACATTAGAATTGACCCTCAAAAGTGTGCTATGATAATTATGGCTCATTATGACTAAGAGGAATAACTTTGCAGTGAAATAATAAGAAATGTTCTTAAATCCCATTATTTTTGGAGATTACTGGAAATAGAGTAAACTTAAATATCAAAAAGTTGCCTTTTCACAAATTGCTTCTTGTAATGCTAATCATTTGAGCTTGCTCATAGCCATTCATTCTACACTCTAGAAATTATTTAAAGTGGAAATTTTATACTAGAAAAAGCTTATATTATTCTTGTTTCTAGTTTAATGAAAATACATGGGTTTTTTCTATTTCTTTATTCATCACAGTTGTTCTTTCTGAAGTTCATTGGATTTGAAGTGTATGATAAGGCACTTTAAAGTTGTTGCTCTGAAAAGAACATAGGCATTTAGAAAATGTAGCCTCTGTTTTTGAAATAGGAAAAAGCAATCTGCTAAATAAATGTACTTTTTAAAAAAAAGGATAATAATACAGTATCCTAATTTCTCAGTCAGGTGTAGTTTCATTAAATGTTAAGCCATCTATTCTTTCCTATGTTGTTTCAATAATTCATCTCTTCCTATACTACATTAAATCTGAAACTGTTCCTTAGTTTTTTTTTCATTTATGAAATGTTATATACATTAGTAGCACTATAAATACAAGCTTGTATATGTCTGTTTGTGTAAGCATATAATTCTTAAAGTGTTAAGCTGCCATCTTTGAACATGCTAAAAAGCAACTGCCTGTCATTAGCACAACATTTTATTGTGATAAAGTCAGGATGCGATTTGTTTACATTAATGTATGGCTATGGGTTTTACATAGTATAACTACAAACATTCTTCACTATTAGCAAAATCATTGAGAGTTAATGTGGATTATATTTTTTTCAAATATTCTTTGGTTCTAAATACTACTCCATTATCTTCTAGTTCCTGATTTATCTTAAATTAGTGCCCATGGCACAGACTTAACAAAGGACAATAGTGTATTGCAAAGGAAGACATGGCCATCCAGACTGGCAAGGGCTACATAGAACTGCTTCCTCAAATCACTTTTTATTTAGTTTTTATTTATTTTATTTATTTATTTTGTCAAGCGTGTATATGATTACAGACAAAGAATAAACATGATTGTGAATATATA
>JANHFT010008134.1:301020-317387 GCA_032467955.1 Pseudoxenodon macrops | reverse complement strand
ATAACTCTGTGTGTGTGTGTGTGTGTGTGTGTGTGTGTGTGTGTGTGTGTGTGTGCATCTGTGCATATTTACAAGGAGGAAACATTTCATTTGATGTAGTATGGTGTAGAAATATATTTTCACCCATCTGACTTTGAAATAAATCATAGGATGAATTGTTTAATAAAGGCACCTCTATTGAGATGGAAAAGGAAGCCTGCCACTGAATTTTAAACTATCCCTCATGATATAAGGCCAATAGTGGCAGAGTGCAAGACTTTAAAATTCAAATTCCAAGAAATAGCATTACAGTATCATTCATGATGGGGCATACAGCAGACCCTTGTTGTGATTTTAAGTGTCCTCCAGGTCTGTGATGAATCATATACCTTGCATATCACAAGGACTCCTGATGGTGCTCATATCTATTCTTATTAGACTATATCAGAGATTTGCATCCATTTATTTGCAGGAATTTACTATGCTAACTTTCTGGCAACAACGTGGTTTGTTGTGCAAGGAAGGTTAAGTGCTAATGGAGAAACCTGCCAGAAGACGTCTCTGGCAATGCTTCACTAGATGCACCTGTGTTATTATATTAGCAAAGATGAAATCTCTAAAACTTTTACTCCAAATGTTTTCTATACTAAGCATCTGTAGGCCCTAACTAAATACAAGAAAACATAGCACACTTTTCATCCAAATGCTGATAGTTTGAGGTCATTTATAATTGGGTTGTAGGGGGGGGCGTGATGTCTCAGTGGTTAAAGACACTGAACATGTCAGCTAGAAAGTTGACAGCCCAGATTCGAGACTTGAGTGCTGCACAATGGGGTGAGCTCCTGTTACTTGCCTCAGCTTCTACAACCTAGCAGTTTGAAAACATGCAAATGCAAGTAAATAAATAGGCACCACTTCAATGGGAAGGTAACAGTTATGCCTCAGTATATAGTCCTGGCCACATGACCACAGACGTATCTTCAGATAATGCTAGCTCTCTTGGCTAAGAAACTGAGATGAACATCGCCCCCTAGAGTCAAACACAATTGGACAAGGGAAATTTTGATCTTTCTTTATAATTGGATTGTACAATGTTGGGAGAAGCTACAGCTCAATGGATCACAGGAAAAGTAAATATAACTGGAAGGACCCCAGTAAAAGCTGGGGTCATTTTTTTCATATTTTTGGAAATTAAGAATGGAAATTGGAGTATGATGACTTCAAGAAGTATTCATTCCTATTTTGAATTCCCCTTTGCTATGTCTTTAACTGATCCGAATACTCAGACTGTGTGTCTGAAAATATGTGCATAATTAAACATATATAGGCAAAAAATAGGGATGTACAAATCAGTCTATAGATTGATTAAGGCATTATTGGGTGTTCTATGAATGGATGGAAATATGCATGTTTTATTCATGCACATACATAATTGATTGCTGGATAGATTTGGAGTCTGTGTCTTCTTGCTGAAGTTTCACAGCAAGGGGTAGAAAGTCTGAGGCTGGTGGAAATCTAGGGAAGGTCCATGAGAAACCATGGCAAGAGAAAGAAATGTTGCAGCGGCAGCAACATGGACATAGGTTGGAATGGCTTAGGTTAGAGTGGGGCTGCAGGAAGAGATTGGAGAAGGACGAAATGCAGTGGAGTAGCCTTATTCCATTTGCCATTGAAACTACCTGGGATCTGATTCAGCTGAATTTCCCAGGCATAATGCATTTGCATATGGAAAGGACACTTTTTTTTTTAACTTCATACCACTTAACAACAAATTTACTTTAAAAAAATATTGTCTTTCTTTAACTGGGCATATTAAAGTAGTGAATACTTTTTAAAGAAAGCAAACACATCGTATATTTTCAATGTATCAGAATACATATTTATATAAACAATACTGAAGATTAACTAGAATGAAATATATTTTATTGATTTTTAACATTTTTTCATCTATTGCATAATTGGACATATGAACATAATACTATGGTATGTTGATAGTTCTGTCCAATTACCTATATGCTTGTTTCTAGTTTTAATGACATACCTCTAGTATAATTTTGTCTTGATTGAAACATTCGTAATTCTGATATGTTCAAAGCCAAATATAACAATCTCTTTGTTAACAGGCAGCTCAGATAATAGAATGAAATACTGCAGTTACCAAAGAAACTGATACAATTTGGAATCCATTAGAGGGATTGCTCAGTTCAGTATTAGTCTCTAGATTTCCCACAGTGAAATACTGTGAAATCCAAATTAAATTCATGACAGTAGATGATTTATCCACAAAGTCTGGTTTTTTAGACTATAGATTCTGAGCATTAATAAACCCATTCTCCCTCTACATCTTTTTGAAATTAAAGATTGATTCCTTACCTTTAAAAAAAAGTTTACTAATCCCAGGTATATATGTCCAAATAGATTATTGTTTTCAAGGATCAGGTAGGTAGCAAAAACTAATAAAGTATTGGGTCCATAATAGCCAAACAAGAAAGGGGGGGGAAAGGATTTGCTAAAGAAAAAGAAGTTTATACCTTACACAAATAGACATATCATACTGCAGTACCATCTCGGTTAAAATATTACAATTTATAGTTATGTCAGTGAATGAACATTGAATTATTTGACTAACAGTTAGAAATTTGGGATATTAGGAAGAAATGGAAGAGGAGGAGAAGGATGGTGTGGTGTTTGCATGTTGGACTAGCTTCTGATTCAAATTTACCACTGCCCTAAGAAACTCATTGGGTGATTTTGGGTTACTTATTCTTTCTCAGCCCAGCCTATATCACTGATCTGTTGAAAACATTCTTCCCCACCCAAACTGCCTCAAGAGATCATCATCATTATTATCATTATTATCATCACCACCATCGTTGTAGACAAATCAGTCACATTTTTTTCTTTATATGGAGAATATGTATATCTTACATTATTGTCAAAACAAGTAAGATGTACCATATAAGAAGGACTTTTCAGTTTAGTAACACAGTTTACACAAGGTTTTTATTTATTTTTATATCATTTTCCCCTTAAAATGGCCAAAAATCTTACAATACAGGTAACCCTGGATTTACAACTGTTTATTTAGTGACCATTCAAAGTTACAATGGCACTGAAAAATGTGACTTGCAGCCATTTTTCACACATAACAACCATTGCAGCATCCCCATAGTCACGTGATCAAAATTCAGACTCTTGGCAACTGGCTCATATTTATGACAGTTGCAGCATCTCAGGCCATGCGATCACCTTTGGCAATCTTCTGACAAGCACAGTCTATGGGGAAGCCGGATTCACTTAACAACTGTAATGATTCACTTAACAACTGTAGTAAGAAATGTTGTAAAAGTTGCACAATGTGGTAAAACTCACTTATCCAATGTCTCACTTAGCAGCATAAAGTTTGGGCTCAGTTGTGGGCATAAATTGAGAACTGCCTGTATTGCCAAATCCCATATGATTTCATCCAATTCTTATGAGAGTTAACTATGTTATGAAATTTTGGTCTTACATATACTGGTACCTGCACCTGGAATACACCTGCAGTACCCTCATAGACAATTGGAGTCCTCCAGATTCAAGACCAGTCTTGCTGGAAGAAGTTTCATATTCTCAGATCAGAGACAAACAGTTTGTAAATATGAATAACTGAGACACCTGTGCTATTCATAATTGTAAAGTTTAGCAATAATTTCTTCCCAAAAGTTAAATACTTTGTAGGAATAATCTGAGAATTATCACATAGATGTCAAAACTGTTATAAATAACTATGAACACCTTTCTTTTATTCATTAAAATTAAACTCCTAGTTGAAGGCTCAGGGATAGATTTCTTTCCCATCTCACCTCTTTAGAGAGATCTGAATTTTAGTCTAATGAAAGTAAATGAGTTCCTTCCTTTTGTTTCAGATTGTTAAATGCTTTTGTTCCTCCTTTGCTTTTATTCTGAAATTGCTCTTGGCTCTTTTCTTATACTTACATTAAAGATTTCCATTACATTTTTTATATTGTATGGATTACTTCCAAGTGCTTGATAGATTGGCTCATTCTATGCAAGAAACTGCAAGCTCAGATAATTTTTCATTAAAATACTCAGCTTCACTGAAATTCATTAATGCACTTTGCTTTACAAGTAAGTATGGCTCTTGTATACAGTATATACCCCCATTTTGGGGAATCTCCTCAATAAATTACATGATTAGCACAATGAGCTTTTTTCCACATTGTGTGAGAAGTTGCACCACAAGTCAAATTCTTTACCTAGCACTACAAAGTACTAAAAAAAGAATTCCCACAATCAAAACTTTTTTGAGCAATAGACAGGGAGATTTATAGAATACTTCCAACCAGAGGTATTATGTGGTTCTGTCCTATATTGTTTACTTGCTTTCTTCAGGGAGGGTGCATGTTGTTGAATCAAGGCCTCTCATTTTATTCTCTAACACTACTTCCTTTAATCATTGCAGGGAAATCTGACTATTTTTTACTGTGGTTAAACAGCAATATTAGAAAGAAACGATGCAAAAGGCTCTCAGAACTCAGTCTGTCAATCCTCTCTGTCTACCAGCAACATAACTGTCCTACAAAGTGAACAAAAGAGACCAAATATGGTGAGGAATGAGAAACCAGTAAAAGCAGATTAGGGAGGGGTTTTTTTTGGGAGGGAGGGAAATCCCAAAGCAAGTTCCCCAATGAATCCCTATGAGAAATGCAGTTGCACAGGGGCTCAACATGTTGTTCCTTCTAATCCTGACATTTCTCTTTCTCTTTCTTCATCACATGACCAAGAATGGAATTAGATAAAACTACATCATGCTTTTCAGTGCACAAATGTACAGAGATGTAACACATAGGGACAGCAGAAACACACATTCTCAGAGCTGTTAGCTCATATATACCCAATCTGATCATACTGCCACATCCACAAACACAAAGGGATAAGATACATAGGGAGGGCAGAAACAGAGACACAATTCGTATAGGCCCAACCTGATCAGACACTACCATTTGTGTGCATGAATAGACATAGAAGTATGTACATTTTGCAACCACTCTTTACAGTTATCACTTTTGTAGGTCTATAAAGCCCTCTATACTAGTGATAAAGAGTAGGGGAGGAATCTGGACCCCATGCTAAGTCTGATTTTCCTAACCAGGGAGAAGATGGATATTACTAAAGGTATATAGAGTCATACATTCCACTTTGAGAACCTTATCCTGAGTTCCATAAATGATAAATTCTGATTGCCATCAGAAGTAATTCTTGGATGTAAGCAAGCTTTATACTGGAACTTTATTACCATTGTCTACAATGGAAAGCATTCAAATATACTGATTTTTCCCCACTAGAAGGAGATGGAATTTTGAGAAATGAAAGATATTTATTAGATTATGAAGCTTTCAAAATGTCATAGAAAATATACCACAGCTTTTCAGGTTATAATCTTTTTTCTTTTTAAAAGTGCTTTTAACTTTATTGTTTTGGAATGGAACATGATGGCATTGGCAGCAAAAGTAGTTCCTATGGTCATATCTGTGGCAATTTTGAGAAAGTTAGATTAAGGGAACTTTGTGCAAAGGGAATGAATTGGAATGAATAATGGTGCCAATCAACATGTAATGAACCTGATTGTTGGGGCCAAAATGTTCATGTAAAAGTTAACTTATCTGTTCGAGACAACTTAGAATATCAACACAGAAATGCATAGAGTGTGAAACTCAAGAACAAGGAGTTTGTGAAAACTAAGGATTTTTCTTCCAACATCTTTAAGACCTCTTCAGATGTTGCATTTGTGGTTCATATTGTAAAAATTTCTATATTTGGGTGCTACATGTGTCAATTACTATATTCAACATTTCTCTCTATTCACTATGGTGTTTTACAACCACCACAACAGAAAATATGTGTGCTGTGTGACTACCAGCAAATATTTATTATATGTTAGGATTCTGGAGAACCAGGTCATGAAACAAAGATTTCTAGAATAATTTGATTTGGAAGGAACTGGTTTAGATCCATTTATTCCATAATAGATGGATCTATTCAATAATGAATTTCCATTCAATAATGAAAATGTATTTGATCAAAGTTAGTAATCAATGCTGTTTCTAGAAAAGCTGCTCTCAGTTTTTTGGGCAAAATGTTACAATGCACCTGTTTCCTTACATTCAACCTAAATAAGCATCAGTCTTTCCTCAGATGCAAATACACATCCCGTTTCTGTCACACACGCAAAACTTTGTGTTCTTACTGGTATCACCCAATACACACAATTGAAACATTTAGCTTTTTTAGTAGGCCTAATAGATTTAGTAGTAGCAGTAGTTTAGAAAAATCTGGATACAGCTAGATAATAGCAAAGATACAATTTTGCATCTATTTTCTTCCTTCATACATAATTTGGAAATATATATGATTGCTCCAGCTTTCAGATTGCTTCCAACAAGATTTGGGAGAGTGGGAATCAAGCAGAACAGATTAACAACAACAACAAAAAGACAGTAGAAAAAAAAGTGTCAGAGATTAGTCATAGATGGAGGCTAAACATTTGAAAATCCAGACTATCTATAGAATAATTACAAAGTTGACTTGGACTGCTGGGAGTTGAACTTTAACATACAGTGTCTTCATATTTTCTATCTCTGCTTTGATGGAATATTTTCCTTGCTGAACTCAAATGTTAAAGGAAATTAATAATATTAAGACTGGCTGCAACTGGGATCTGATTTCTACAAGATCAATGCTGGTCAAATATACCAGCTGAAGACAGCCGGGATGTCAGGCACTCAATCAAGGAAATGAGAACTAAGGACAGGAGCTAAAAAAAAACACCTGCCTGCTGATCATGCACCAGGTTGATGGCAAAACTATATAACAACATATAGTTAATTAAATGTCATTTAGAGGTCAAGCACTAAAAATAGAAAATGAAGCCGAATGATCCAATTCAATTGAAAGGCAGTAAATATACAATCTGAGAAATAGTAATACATGACTTACATCAAACAATAACCAAATTTATATTATTTCCTTGAGTCACATATTTCTGTCTGGACTAAACAGTTCCAGCTCTGGATTTCATATGGATGGTTCTTTACCATGATACAAGGATACAAGGAGTTGGGCTACCAGAATCCTGTTTTTTTTATATTGAAAACAGCAATATAAAACAGAGTTCTTATTAATGAGAGAAAGATAGTACTTTGCACTTCTTTGCACTGTGAATGCTACACAGCTGAGAATCAGTTTTGCTCACAGAAGAAAGGCACTGAAGAAAGGCATTTTATTCCATAAAGGAAAGCAATGTAAACAGAGAATTACAATGAGGAGTATGATACTCAGTTATACATTCTCCCCTCAAACTAGATGTGGGATAATTTTGATTATCTGATATTTAGATTGTTAAAAAATGGGATTATTATTTGTTGAAATGGCTATTTGTTGGTAACTGATCTAACTTGATTCCAATTCCAATTTTTACTCTGGATAGAGTCAACATTCCTTGTGAAGGAGCAGTTCTATGGTGGGGCTCTTGTTAGATTTGTAGATTTTCTACAGCAGCATTTGGAAACTGGGGTCAAGAGGGTCTTTGCCAAGCTATGAGTGGGTTCTGAAATTTTTTGGACAGGGAGGCTGATACCTCAGGTTTTCATCATATCACCATTAGACTATTGCAGCATTTTCTACATAAACTGCCATTTAAGACAATTCCAAAACTATGATTGATCCAGTATTAGCAGCCTGTCTGCTAACCAGTAAGAAGCAATTCGGAGGATTCAACATATTAAGTACTTTTACTATTTTTTGCTTAGCTAAACAGTCCTACTGAGTACATTTAAAGTGCCCATTTCACAGAAAAGCCATTGAACTTAATATGTCTTCAAATATTATTAAGCTTATGAAAGATACAGAAAATAAATTCTAAAAGCATTTTTGTAATTTGCCCAAGTCACAGCATATGTGTTGCCGTGGGCAAAATTCACCTCTTGCTACATTCCAGTTTGTTGAAAAGGAACTGATATTAGCATATAACTAAGGAATTCTGCACGACTGTACAACTTATGACCAGTTGGGGGAAAGATCCTGAAAGCATGCATATGATGAACCTCACCAATACATGTTGTTTGTGTTAATTCCACTGTAAAAAATGTTGGGAAGGGATAATTCTGTGCAAGTATTTCCAGTTTACTATGGAGCAGGTTTGGAGAATAATCTTGAATAGGGAGAGCATGTTGATACCCATACAAGATTGGTATTTATTTATTTATAAATTTTATAATTTTGGCTATCATCTTACTACAGGGTAACTGTGAAAGATGGGATATGCATACTCATGTATGTGTTGCACTGATGGGCCAAACTATAATCTGAGGATTTATAATAGAAGGGAAAAATATATCTTCTCCTAGCCCAAACTAATGAACCAAAAAGCACTAGAGATAGTCACAATCTCTAGTAAGCACTTTTAGTTATTCAGAATACCACAAATAAAACCGGCAGGTCTCTCTTAGGCAATATGTCCATGGTATTAATTCCATGGTATTAATTCCTTCAATGGAAAAAAGGTTGTCAGATTGCTAGAACAGGTTTTTGGTTCAAGAACTTTGGTGCCTTATTAGAGTTTCTAACCATAATCATATTTATATCCATGTGCTCAGACAATTATGCAAAAATTAAAATTATTCATGTTTAATTCAATATTGTAGAATATAGTCTCTAAATATATCTGTCCTATTAAATTAAGGATCATTTATTGTAAGGCTCCACTTATGTGACTGAACATGCCTTTAACCAATTTTGTAGGAATATACTCACTGATGCATCACTTTAATTTTTTATAATGGAAAAGCATTATTTTCTCAAAGTAAAATTTCATAATTCAAGAAAGTATCATAATTAAGTAGCCTGTAAGTGTAAGCCACTTTAGTTTCTTTTATTAGTGTTATCATTGATGTACATATAGTTTCTTTACAAAAATATAAAACTGGCTACTTTAAAATCTGGTTTCTCAGTATGTGAACAACAGGATATAATTATGTTGCTTTTATTAAATAGTACTGTATCTTTATCAGTCACTGATTTATGTCTATTTGAAATTGCGGCTATACTGCAATTTTAATAAAAAATACTTTCATTTGCTTCCAAGCAATTAACTGATACACAAAATTTCCAAGCTAGCAACTATAACATTATTCCCACTACTTCCTACTGCCAATCATATTCATCATAAAGAAAAGTATGTTTCATCACCTTTTAAAATAAGCATGCGCCCAAATGATAAATGTTGTCTAGCTGCAGAAATACTATATATGTGTGGAAGAGAAAAAAAGGCAATAAAACATGAATGAAATGCAAAGTATTTCTTTTATAGAATGTCCTTCAGCGTTCCATTTTATAATCTGGCTGTTTTAGCATCACTGCTCTTTCATTCCCTACCCCTTCAAAGCAGTTTGAAATTGACTGCTTTCATTTTTACTGACCTTAAAATGTGGAGGACAACATTATGGTAGCTGAATCTCTATGGAAGGAGAGACAAAAGAGCCAGGGCAAGTTGTATAACAATATTTCTTGCACCTTCCTTGACCCAATGCCAAGTTGGCTTGTTAATATTTTATTGAAAACATGTTTGTCAATGGAACCTCCCTTTTCTTCTCAGGGCCAGCCTAGTGCTGGAACAGCCAGATCAAGCAGAAGAATGGTGTTTTGACAAATTACACAGACATTCTGATTCATATGGAAAATTCATGGAAAGTCAGTGATGTCTCCAATTGTAGGGTGCCAATTGACCAGCAGCAGTTCTGCTCCTTCCAGTAGAGTCATGGGGCCAGAGGTGGGTTCTGAATCTTCTTACTGCCAGTTCGCTCAGGGTTGCACCTTGAGCACACGCGGAAGTCAAAAACTAGCTTCTGCGCATGCGCAGAAGCAAAATCCAAGATGGCAGCACCCATGGAGACACCGACAGAACCGACTCCATGACATAATCGAGTTACCATCTACTCTATAGAACTGGATAGAACCGGTAGGAACGCACCTCTTCTTCCTTGGGCATTTATGCTTTAATTGCCAGAAAGATCAAAGCCTTTCTAGCAACCAACTGTTAAAAGTGATTTGCTCACAGGCAGCCTTACTTCCAGCTAGGGTTTTCTTTTGTTCTATTCAGCAAACACAGAGATATTCTTGGAGAGAGAGAAACCAAAACCCTAGGGGAAAGAAATAGTTTGCTCTTTGTGCTATTTGCCCCTTTCCTGCTTCTGCCTTCTAGTACTAACTTATTTGCATTTCCCAAGACTACTTGCAATCACAGATTTTTCCATGATATCTCTAACCTGGTTCTTCAGGTCTTTGTCATTATGACCAAATCCATCTATCTTGCTACTGGTTATCATATTTTCCTTCCACCTTTTCCAGCATTAGCACTTCCTCCAGGGAGTTAGGTCTTTGTATAATGTGTCAGAAGTAGGATAATTTGAGCTTGGTCAATTGTGCCTCAAGTAAGAGCTGTGAGTTGATTTGTATTATAATCCATTTGTTTGTTTACTGCAGAGTGGTTTATTGAATTAATCCATTGCCTGCATTTGCACATTATAAAACAATGCATGTAGTTTCAGATTGATACTTATTAAATCTTACTAAAAATTATTGAGTCCTATAAACAGAAGTTTAATAGACATCCAATCTCTGGCAATATCTGTTTGGAACACAGCATTGTCCTAAATTTAAAATCACATAATTGAATAAATTTTGAATAGGATTGGTTGTGAGCATGTTTGTTTCACACACAAAATGGGTTCGCTTTCACACAAGTGAAAAATTCAAAGCTGCATCATTGATTACTTTGACTGAATAATCACTTCAGAGATAAACCTGGGCATCTCAGGATGTGAGAATAAAAGCTGAAGTTAATAGAACTGTAGCATTCTGCATTTCAAATTCAAAGGCAGAAAAGAATGCAGGAGTGATTATGGGACACTTATTAGCAATCCCTTCAAATCAACTATTCCAAGTAGTACATGATCATATGGTTCCTTTCAGGGGTAGAAACAAAATTCTGAGGAAAGACGTAGTTGCTTTCATGAATTCCTGGTAAGCGCTGATACATGGATGCCAAAATGTGATCCAAATCACCTTTTTAGTTTGAAATTGGAGAAAAAAATCACTATCCTAACAACAAACACATTTTTCCATTTTTCTAATTTAATATAATAGAAAATAACTTGTTTTTTAACTACTTTCAAAGTAGAATTTTGATTAATTATCATGATAGCTCCATTACATATTCAGTAATGAGCTTGTCAAACTTGTATAAATACCCCTTGTTTTATTCCATGATCATCTTTTATGAAGGCTCCATTCTTTCGAATCTCCTACATTTCAATTAAATTCTAAAGTAATATAAAGCTAGTGAAGGATGAAACTCATCCTATTGGAATTTTTATAGACTGCAAAATTTGAGCATCCAGGGAGCCTTCAGAGTGATTGGGGAAAAATGAGAACCCAGATACACCTGAATCAGCAATAGTATCTCCATATTCAATTAGAAAATAAACTCAAAATCTCCATCAATAAAAATTAGAAAGATATGATCAAGCATATTTAGAATAAAGTAGAAAAAAGAAGCCTCTTTTGCAAGAGTAAAAAGGGCTTTAAAATAGCTAGATTGGCAATCATATTTGAACATATTGGTAAGCATTCCAATGTAAGGTTCTACCACTTCTTTATAAAAACTTTTTTCTGTAGTTAAGATACACTGTTAAAAACAGCATCCCAAATAAGGATTATTATTTTTTGCTTCATATCAGACATGGTCTGCCTTTTATTGGTAGAATGAGGCTCTGATTCAAGCAAAATATCACAATTTCTTTCTAATATAATTTTGACTAGATTACTAGACCCTATGAGCTGTCATATATTCGTCACACATCTTAAGCCAAACGAATATTCTGTGATTAACTGCAAGTATTATTATTATTGTTATTATTATTGTTTTTATGTCAGGCTTATCCTAACTTGGACAGTTAGGAAAGAAAGACCTTCATCTCCATTTCTCGAAGTGAAAGATTCTCTTACGAAAGACAAACTGGATCTGAGTATTCCCATACAAAGTTTGCAATTTTCCTTTTCCCCTTGACCTATGTACCAGTGTCCACAAAAACATTTAATGTTTTGGGAACAGCTTTGAGGTTTGGTCTCTCTTTGGTGTAGTTTCGCATTCTGTTCTCAGGTTCTATCTTTGATCAGCCAGTTTATTCTGGATTGACATCTCTAGTTCCTATCACCCTGTCATCCAGCTCCTCTTTCCTGTCCATTCGCATGTCCATACCTTACTTCCCCAAATGCCTCCCTCTCTCTTTCATGGCAGAATGCCAACGAAGTGAAGTATACTGAAGCTGGCAGGCCTGACATTCTATTTATAGGCCACCCAACTCCCAGCGACTCTGAGTAGCAGTATAACTGCTCCCATCTCCCAATAGTTTCTAGCTTTAGAACAACTGCTATACTTATCTGTACTGTATGTGTACATAAATTTCATTTATAAGTTAAATCTATAAAACTAAGCAGTTTTTTTTTCTTCTCTTGGTTATTTTATTCCATCATTATATTCCAGGAAGTATGTGTGCATTTGTGTGTTAAGAAAACAATTTACATATAATGAGTTATGTATGTAAAGATTGCTCTAATTATAAAACTACAAAATGTTTGGTTCCCAGGAACATTTCTATTTTTTCTTTTAAAAAAGCAATAATGTGCCATTTATGGGAAGCAATGTAAAATATACCAGCATCCATTTACATTTCCTTTTTTATAGAAGCCCTGAAGTGCTGGTGAAGTCTTGATATCAGCAAATCTGCCATTTTACTGCAGTTATTCACTGCCCACAACAATTCAACTGAAAATTAATTAGCAATACCCTACCATAAATCTCCATAGTAATAGCTAAAATGCCAATTCTGTAATCACTTTCCATTAAAGCCAAAAGTGCTAATTAAAATTGACTTTCCCTTCCCCTTTCTATGTTTTGGTAAACTGCTTTTAGTTTTGAAATAAAGTCATAAGAAGGAAAACATTTCCCTCAGTAGACTGTATAATCTCCCTCCTGCTATAAAGATAACAATGCATGAAATGAGAATGAGCATTTAGGAATGGAAACTGATATGCACACAATGTGAGGACAGGAGCATGTGGGTAGGGAAATAATAAGAAAATATATTCTCATTAAAATCACAATCCTAACTATAAAAAAAGATCACAGGTTTGTTTGTTTGCTTGCTTGATTCTGATACTTGCATAAATTTATTTGGATTTATTTATTTATTTTGTCAAGCACGTTTTAGATAACAGATATAGGTATAAACATGGTTATTAATACATGAAATGAATACGAATAAAAGGGGACATTAGGACAGGGACGGTAAGCATGTTTGTGCACTTATGCACGTCCAGGAATGGGGTGAGGTCAACAGTAGATAGTTTAAGGTTAAAGTTTTGGGGGTTTGGAGAAGAAACCTCAGAGTCAGGTAGTGTATTTCAGGCATTGACCACTCTGTTGCTGAAGTCGTATTGCCTGCAAACAAGTTTGATGTGGTTTACCTTAAGTTTGTATCTATTGTGTGCTCGTGTATTGTTGTGGTTGAAGCTGTAGTAGTCATTGACAGATAGGACATTGTTGTGGATAATTTTATGTACTGCACTTAGGTCAGACCGTAGGTGGTGTAGTTTTAGGTTGTCCAAGCCCAAAGTTTCAAGCCTGGTGGCATAAGGTATTCTGTTGCGAACAGAGGAGTGAAGGACTCTTCCCATGAAATATCTCTGGACTCTCTCAATTGTATTAATGTCTGATATGCAGTGTGGGTTCCAGACAGATGAGTTGTATTCGAGAATTGGTCTAGCAAATGCTTTGTATGCTCTAGTTAGCAGTACAATATTACCAGAAAAGATTAGATTAGCTTCTAATCAACAAGTCCTTTAGATGGTTGGCAAATGTTAGAAATCAAATCCAATAATCTCTCTGTCCCTCTGTCTCTGTCTGTCTCTCTCTCTCTCTCTGTCTCTCATCTCTTATCTTATCTCTTATCTCTCATTCCTCATCTGTGTGTGAGTATGTGTGTGTGTGTGTGTGTGTGTGTGTGTGTGTGTTTATATATATTTTATATATTTTGACAAACATACTTAATATTATTGCTTCATATTTTCTATAGAACAGCCGTGGAGTGACTTGGGCTGGGACTGATTGTCCCAAAATCACCCAACCAGCTTTCACAATCTCATGATTTCTAGGCCAGAACAGAAAGACAGATGATAGATAGGCATTTGTATACCCAATGGGTTGTGCTTTGTTATTTTTCATACATTGCTACAATGGTTAGAATTAATATAAATAGATGTGCAGTCATTGCAGTACAGGTAGTCCTTGACTTATGACCACAATTGGAATCAGAATTTCAATGGCTAAGCAAGGTATTTGCTAAGTGAGTTGTGCCTGATTTTACAACCTTTTTCCTATAATTGTTAAGCAAATCATTGCAGTTGTTGAATGAATCATACAGCCACAGAGCTTCCCTCTCTGACTTTGCTTGTCAAAAGCCAACTGTCCCAACTGACAATGACATGACCCCAGGATGCTGCAAACATTGTAAATACATTCTTGTTGCCAAGCACTGGAATTTTTATCATGTGACATGATGGGGATGCTGCAACAGTCATATATGTGGGGAACAGTCATGTGGTTGTTTTTTAAGTTCCTTTGTAACTTTGAATGGTCACTAAACAAATAGTTGTAAGTCAAGGACTAGCTATGCATTAATAAGCCAGTCCTTTTCAATCAAGAGTAATATATTAATATATTGCATATATTAATTAAGGAAGCTGTCAGGCTTCTAGACTAGCAGAGAGTGGAAGCAAGCAGTTAAGGACATAAAGCTCTGTTGTGTACATTTTTTTGTAGAAAAGCAATAATGTCACAAAAGAATTTCAGCAATTCCTACGTATCAAATTTCAAGGCTTACTTATAGAAAAATCAAGAACCTCTTGGTGATGTGAATCTGACCCTAGTTTAATAACAGACTGGTTTGGTATCCAACTGTTTTCTCTGACTTCTCATGGACACTGCAAATATTACATGTAATGTTTGCATTAATGATTTGCATTCCTCAGTTCAGTGCAACTGCCTTTCTGAAAATGTAGTTATTTATAATTTCTTAAGATATAAAAAACTCCCTACAATTGTCTTCTGTGAGTCCAAAACTATACAACAGTATTAAAAGACAAAAAGTTAAAATAACAGAAATAATAATCTCAGTATCAGCAGCTATAACCAGCTGAAGGGCTACTTAGGTTCTACCAATGAAACCGTGCAAAACTACTTTTCACACATCAATTATTTCTGCAGTCACATTATTACATTCTGGTCAGCTGTAGTATGATGGGAAAAACAGATTTCCTGTAGTTCTTCCTTAAATCATGAACAGCTGGAGCAAAGCAACATAAACTGTTGACCATTTGAGAAAATATCAAGCATGTAAAATCATTTTTTCAGAATATATCAGAAGTCACTAAGAAAAAAAATTAAAAAACAAGAATAGTTCTTTTATGCTTGTGTATGTACACACACAAATACACTGCATATATACAGTATATCTTTAAATTAAATTATTAAATGATTTTCATAACGTGAAAAATATCAAAAATAACAAAGTTTAGATTGATATGAATTTTTATTTAGTTTTATCAACCAAGAAATTAATGCATGGTTTTATTCCACAAGGTAAAGTAGGTTAGACTAAGAAATAATGTCTGATCCAATTGCTAATTGAATTTACTGAGTAAAGATTTTTATCCTATGCCTTATATGAATACTTTGACAATATTGAACCATCTAAATGAGTTTCTAAGTCCATTTCCATACTTCAAGCAATATGTAATTGCCTTTCAATTGCAGGCCTGCACAAAACCCAACTGAAATATATCTTACAAGCCATGTATACCTGTCCTCAAGTGATTTAATTTTTTAAACATTCACAGTTTTTGTCACCTTTTACAGGTATTCAAATCTGGTAATTCTGGATCTCATATTTCCACGATGTTGGAGATAGGTAGGTCAGCGGGGAATATATTTTGGCCTCTGCTTCTGGCAAAAAAAAAAACATTAGTAGGTTTTCATCCTAGAAGGAATTTCTAAAAATGTTGCCAAGAAAGCTTCAGGATTAGTTCGGGTAGACTGCAGGGATCAACATTGCCTCAATTACTAAAACAAACAAAGAACAAATTCAAACTATCATACCTTGAAAACTTAGAGGAGAAAAAAGCTAATTAAACTACCGTATTTTTCGGACTATAAGACGCACCTGAATATAAGACGCACCTGAGTTTTTGGGGAGGAAAATAGGGGGAAA
>JANHFT010008134.1:242574-269426 GCA_032467955.1 Pseudoxenodon macrops | reverse complement strand
ATATCCAATGAAAAAATCTGCATAGTCTTTCAAATGAAAAGAATTCAGATTAATTTTCAGTTGCATAAACATTGTTCAAGAGGGAAAATAGAAGCTACATGGGGGGGGGGGGAATTAGGTTTTTTTTCAGAAAAAATTCTATTACAGAGAAAGTTACTCCAAATTTCATGTTGAAATCTAGTTCTAGTACAGGTAGTCCTCAATTTACCACCATTCATTTAGTGACCATTCAAATTACAATAGCACTGGAAAAAATTGATTTATGACTATTTTTCATACGATCGTTGTAGCATCCCCATAGTCATGTGATCAAAATTCAGATATATGGCAATGACTCATATTCATGATGGTTGCAGTGTCTTGGGGTTATGTGATTACTCTGTGGCCTTTTGACGAGCACACTCAATGGGTAAGCCAGTTCAGTTAGCAACCATGTTACTATCTCAACAACTGCCGTGATAAAATAGCATAAAATTGAGCAAAATTCACTTAGCTGTCTCGCTTAGCAACAGAAATTGTGGGCTCAATTGTTGTCATAAAGTTGAGAACTACCTGTAGTTAACCATAGCTGCAGTCTAAGAAATCATTAACACTGCTGTGAGATAATGGAATGAATTTATTATCAAACTAATTAAAGAATGATTTAATGAAATTTTATATATGACATATATATATATATATAAAGTATTTTCAGTCTATAATTTAGTATTAGTCATGGAATTATACTACTTATTTGTTTCCCTTTCTTAGGAATACCAAAGTCTGATCTTCTGCATACAAGATCATTAAGGGGACATAGAGACTGCTTTGAGAAATTCCACTTAATAGCAAACCAGAGTTGTCCACAATCAAAATTGTCCAAAAGTACATATGCAGAAGTGAAAAACATTTTGAGCAAAAAAATTAATTGGATTATACAGTACGCACAAAACAAAGATAGGGATTTGGATTCAGAAGGTTCAAAACCGACACAGCATCGGATTTTTAGTTTTAGACATCAGAGAGAGAGAAAGTTACTTCCACAGTTTGATTCCCAAGTCCCTAAATATTCTGCAAAATGGATCAATGAAAGCTCTGGGAGTATTACAAACTGTTCACAGAGTATTCTAGAATCAAGAGAATCCAGTGATTTTAGATTTGACATGTTGCAACAAAGAAGTGCACCATTTTGTTGTAATAATTCATTATGGTCTAGTCATAATCAGCCATTGGAATTGGGAAAAACCAAAAAAGATCCAGATACTTGTGTACGAAGATTTCCCCAATACAGCAGAGAGCAGTGTAAGTGCAAGAAGTAATTTATAAATCCATTTGTATATATAAACTTTGTAGCACTTGGAAAATAAAAATACTAACTTATAAGTATTGAAAAAAGTAAATGTTTAGTTGGTACATAACTTTAATTATTACAATTTGAATCCAGCGATGCAACTAGTCTTAGCCTAATGAAACATGATTTTTTAATTATGAACACATACGAAATAATATGCCCTCTCTTAATTAAAAAAACTACTCACGGTTCATACTAATTTAAGACTAGTAAATAAACCTATTAAATTTATGAAACAACTTTTATTTTGTGGTTTGTTAATGTGATCTACACTTACCTTCAACAACATAAGCTCCATTAAAGCATCTCTATTTTGTTTTGTTTAAGCATGTATATTTGCATTGTTGACTAAATATACTAGTCCATCTCTACTTTGAGAATATAAATGAAAATAATACATATCCTGATATTAATCTCAATAGGGCTTTTCAGGGCATGCGTTGAAATAAGTCCTCCCAAAATAAGCCTCCTTTCCCAACTACATACACGCATCCCCTGCCCCACCTGCCATCCCCAAATTGTGCCCGAACATTTAACCGGAGTTTGGCAGCTTGCCGCTTCTTTCTCTCAGCTAGTCTATGCCGGGAAACACCTTGTGATGTAAAGAAAAACTACTCACAAGTGCAAGACGTTTTTCTTTACATTTCAAGGAGTTTCCATACAAAGTCTGGCCAAGAGAGAAGCAGCGGAGCTGCCAGACGCTGGTAAGATGTGCATCTTGCATTCGGGCACAATTTGGGGGTGGCAGGTGGGGAGGGGAAGGCCGTGAGATGCGCATCTTACCAGCGTTTGGCAGCTTCGACGCTTCTCTCTGTTGGCCAGGCTTTGCAGGGAAACTGCAATTTAATGAAAAACTGCTCGCGTGTGCGAGTTAATTGCTCGTACTCGCGATAAGTTTTTCTTTACATTGAAAGGAGTTTACCTGCAAAATCTGGCCAAAAGAGAGAAGCGGCGGAGAGAAGCCAGACTCTGGTAAGATGCGGGTCTCACAGCCTACCCTGCCCCATCTCCGAGGTTCAACATACTGGTGCAGCCTCGAGCGGCAGGATGCCAGCTATGCTGGTTTGATTGAGCTTGCGGCGGTGCAGTTCGTGCGTGTAATGGCACAAGCTTTGCAGAACAAGGTGGCGGCGGGAGGACATCCAGTCCCACGCTCACCGTCCCTTGCACCCCCAAAAGAATAGCCCCTGTCCCCGATAATAAGGCCAAGGCCATATTTCGGGGGTCAAAAGAAAATAAGACTGTCTTATTTTCGGGGAAATATAGTTACTTCACTAATGTATAAATAAAAACTATTGGTGTTCAATTTTTCTGTATGAAAGTGTTATTTCCCATTTATACACACTCATTAACAATTTACTTTGTCTTTAATTCATACCAGTGAATATGATGCCTCTGAGAGAAGTTGAGCAGCTGAATGGGAAACTGCTCAAGCAAGTCCATGGTGAGATACATTTTAATATCTGCTGATCAATACATTTTTATAAGCCTATATTTCCCCATTTTATATCCATAAAAAAGATTTATGGTATGTATGCATATATATGTACACACATATTCAGGCATGCATATGTAAATTAAATATCAGTCAATGAAAGCAAATAAAAAATAGTTTCAACCATATATATATATATATATATGTATATATATATAATGTATATGCCACTCCTGTCACCAATAAAGTGAGTCTAAGTGGCTTATTTGCTATTATGTTCTGTAGCAATGTTTATTTTGCTCCACAATAATTATGGGTAACAGTCAAACTTAAGGGATAAGGTGGCCTACATATCAAATGGCACTAAAAGCAAAAACATTATCTAGGCCCCAGCATTCTTTACATTGTGCAGTTCTCCCCGCACTCATATATTAGGCTGTTAAGATTCTGATTGGAGAAGGCAGATCTGAAAGTTCCTGGAAACTTACTGTGACTATTCAGTTCTTGCTTATTTTATCTGTCAGAAAAAAATGTGCACTGCAGAGGTCAGATTACACCCTGAAGTCCTCAATTAGGGTACCTTATGTGATCCTGAGTGATCTCGTATTGCCCAGCTCTGTCCTTCCATTATTTTGCATGGAAACACATTAAAAGTAATATTATATACGTTCCTGGTAGTAAAAGGAAATTTGTAGAAAAGTTAGAACTATGTGTATATAAGTATAAAGAAGCTAATTGGGACAGGAATGTTTGAGATACATGCCTTTATCACGCATGAAACAATTTTTTCCCTCAGAAACCAAATTTATTTTAAGGCTAGCTATCTTTTAGGAGGTGAAACATGTCTAATTCAATAGAAATTTATACAAAGTTTGATTTTTTAAATGTCATAGTCAAGCCTCCAGCGATGGAGGTTTTTAGGAAATATTGGATATTCATCCTTTCCAGTCATAACTCTCTATTAGTAACCTTACTATTTTAGCATGGTATGTTATGCATCTTGCAGCAGGAATGGATTAGTGAGGATTGCCTCCAACAGGTACAAATAGGTTAATGCAAGTTTGTGCCAGGGAAGGAATGATACACAAGAATAGAATTGCTCCTTTCTAAATGTATTAGAACTGATTAACTGGTAAAGCATAAGAGATTCACATTTTCCATAAGGAAAATATGGTTCTAAAGTCAGTCTCATTGATAACACAGTGCTGTACTTTGATCGTCTCAGGATGAGCAAGGATAAATAGTGAACTGACAAATACCTAAATTAGAATTTCTCATTCTGGGGAAGGTGTGGGAGAACCAATGGAAATCTTTTCTGAGACTTAGTTGAACAGCATCATGTCCTACTTACCAAGAAAGGTAACAACCACCAAGAGTGTCCCTGTGTGGATATTTATTAAATGCGTGTATATTTCACCTTTTTTGAAACACAGTCTCATTCTTTAAAACCCAGCTTACTGAGTTCTTCAATTACATACAGCAAACAGAACTTTGGAGAAGATTTTCAATCAGTTCAGACACTTAGTTAGATTATTAAAATGGTCCCAAATTGCATATATTCCATGGTAGATTTATGTTGAGTCTGGGCACAGCTACATCTCACATTTTTAATTTTGTTCTTAGGTTTCTCATAAATGAAAGTACATCGTTGCAACTCTTAATTAGTGTAACTATTTGATGTTCTAGGCTAACATATCATTATTGATTTCAGATGTGTTTGAAGAGTTAACGAAGCAAGTACAAGAAAAAGACTCCTTAGCTTCTGAACTTAATGTCCGTCATATTGCTATTGAACAACTGCTAAAGAACTGTTCAAAACTGCCATGTTTACAGATGGGACGGGCAGCCATGAAATCCAATGTATCCATATAGCCATGGCAAATTTGCATTTTCCACTTTTGCTTCTCTATGAGTTAGACTTTGGGGGAAAACTTGCACATTGAGCAGTATTTTGAAAAAAAACAACACTTGTGGGTACACAAGGTAGCTACATGTATTTGTGTTTTTAAAGACAAAAATAAAGATTGATAGCATTTTCATTTCATATAATCATTTCCATTATTAATTGAACTGTGTGACTCCATTGCTTCATGGTATAATGGGGCACCATGTCTTAAAAACATGAGTGTTTAAGAGCCTCCCACATTGGTTATGTGCATGCACATACATTGCCCAAACATCATGATATGATTACCATCTCTATAGTTTGAGCAGTATATTTGGAGGAATACAAAAAAATCCTCTTAAATTTTTTTCAACCTAATAAATATTTTCCTTTGTCACCGATTACCAATATTTCAGCTTAATTTAACTAATACTTCTAACCACTTGTAAATAACCTGGGATAACAGATGAAATACAGTTTTAAGTATTAAGAAATAATGGAACCATCAGTATTCATCTCCATTTTTTTATTTATTGCAAGCAATATTTTATTACTGAATTTTATAAAAAAGAAACAACTATTTTAGGTACTTTTCCAGATCTTTTTATAAAAGTTTTGAATTATAAATAGCATTTTACCTGGTGTAATGGGTGTTTACTCTTTTTTCAGGTCAATGTAAATTACCTTTCATGATGGAAGTTGTTTTTAAAAAAGCTTGTTCCCAAAGACATGATCTCAGCAGTTGTACAATGTTACCTTTAATTTTAAAAGAGTATAATTATATCAAGCATCACAAATTTAAGCCAAGGACCTACTTTTGGAATGATGGTTCAGGCTTTGTTAATATAAGCAGAGCTCAACTTCAGTTTTATATGTGAATTTCTATTGTTTATAAAAATAAATGGCTTTAAAAACATGTAATGCCTCAAATTAGTTGTTTAGATTACTTTATGTCACTTGTGAACTTTATAGAAACCATGCTATATTAGGTTATGGTCCAAATGTCTTGCAAAAGAAATGTTTTGTCTCTTAAAATACAAAATATTTGAAACTCATGGGACAAAAGTTGTATAGGCTGAAAGTTGACTGAGAAATCTCATTCTGGTAAATAACATTTTTTGTAAATAAGCAACTTGATTGTATGTGTGTGTTTTCAGATATCAACTTTAAACATTTTTTCCAAGAGTTGGGACTACACATAGCCTTTGTACTCAATTTAATTTAGATAATTCCCCAAATTGGGCTTGAGTTTCAGAAATGATAGTCTGTCCATTGATCGAACAGGCAGTCCTTGACTTCCAACTGTTTAATGATATTCCAAATTATGGCCTTAGAAAAAGTGACTTTATAAAAGTGACCTTATACATACATCATGAGAATGAAAAAGACTTTAATGTGTAAAGTAGCAACAACAGTGCATTTGAATATGCAAGAAATACTACATACTATAACTCAATTTGTTTGCTGCCCATTCACCACAAGTGTACTGTAACTTACAATTAACTGCAAACAAGAAGTGATGGGATCACAAAATAGATCAAGTGCTCTTGAGTTTTTAACATTCAAAAAGACAATAATCTGCCATGCATCACCTCAGATTTAACAATAGTTGATAAGAAAGAGAAAAAAACCCTGGATAGTGGACCTTGATGTAGCAAAATAGAAAAGAAAGTTTGGGGGCGGGGAATACAAAGACCTGAAAATAAAAGTAGAGCAACTGCAAAATACAGCAGATAGCTTGAATAGTAATAGGCACCCTGGGTGCAAGCCCAAAAACATCTGTAGCATCACTACTACATTGAAAAAATTAATTGCAAAAGGCAGCTTAGCAGTTTACATACTGTTACAGTACCATCAAACAACATCTGCCTATCCAAGGACCTTTGGAAAGACTTGATACGTAGATAAAAATCTGAACACTTGGCTAACTGCAACAAAACAACTTCAGAGTCAGTAGTAGCTCAAGGCACCAGATTAGAAACTGGAGACTAAGACAACTGGGTGGCTTTGAACCAGTCACCCTTGTCAGCCTTAATGAGGTAATAGTGAACCACTTCCGAAAACTTGCCAAGAAAACTGCAAGACTCCAAGGAGTCACCAAGAGTCAAGATTGATTTGAAGGCACCAAATTAATTACGGTAACTAACCTGTATGATGTCCAGGTTTCAATAGCTAAATAGGGTTCCTTTACTTTTCTGCCCAGTTACCACTTTTTTTTGCCTCATCAAATGTTACGTTTCTCTTTCCTTCTTTTCCCAAGTCACTTACCTCGCCCAACCTGCATTCTTCTGCTTCTTAATTTTTTTTTGTTTCTGCTTAAAAAAAAAGAGGAATGAGTATGGGAAAGTGATTTCTATGTATGAGAGTCAGTGGCTGTTATATTCAGATAGGCATTTTATAAATGTAGCTGTGGCTTTCATCAAAGTGACAAAACCAATATTGTAACAATGCAACATGTTTTTCCCCTTCAATACATGTATGTAGATATTAAAGGTGTTTCATGTACCGTAGTTTAATCAAAATGCAGTTAAAAGGCTAAGCAAGCCATCATGAATATAACTATATGCATACAACAGGAACAGGAAGTGCCTCACAGCAACACATAGAGGTAAATTCTAGAGAGGCAGGAAATGCATCACAGAACAATGTAGATGAATGCTAAAGAGGAATAAAGCTGCATACAAGGCAGACATAACACCTGTAACATCGGCCCCTTTTCATATTAACACAAACAACATTGTGGAAGTATACTTACAACCAGAACAGGAAGTGCCTCACAAGAACAGACAGAGGTAAATCCTAGAGTGGCAGAAAAATGCATCACAGAACAATGGAGATGAATGCTAAAGAGGAATAAAGCTGCATACAAGGCAGATATAACACCTGTAACAAAAGGGGCAGAGCTTACACTCTGAAGATGGTTTTATCAGTTTGATCTTCCTTTCTCATGAACGGCTGAAATAAGTAATTTATGTTACTATTACATTTAAAGACTTTATGTATTTGTTATTTAACAGTTACTCCTTTTCTCTTGGGCTAGAAAATTAAGTATATACCGGTATATATATACTTTCTATAGCTTTATTCATTCTTCCCTAATCAGAGCAGATTATTACAAAGCAAAAGTATTGTTCCTTAAAGAACTGAAATTCGATAAGAGTGGTATGTCAATATGTTTCTTAAAATTAAAACATTTTCAATTAAATGTTAATTAAAATAATAAAAAGATCATTCAAAATCATAAATACAAAATGTTAAATGAATTACCTTATGAGATGAAACGTTTCTTCATTTCCAGTGATAACTGGTTACATACAATTTGTTAGAAACTGATGGCAAATGACAGCCATGACAGGATCTATAAAATTTCTGCATTTATGTCTTGGGAAAAAAACTTTTCAGTATTTTTGCAGCCTAAACTTGGTAGGCCTAGTCAGTATGCACCAGTATTAAGCCCAGGTTTTGATACTTTTATGAAGTATAACAATAATCAAAAAGTGATAATTTGTTATCAAAATGAAGTGGTACATTATACGTATTAGGTACAGATCAAATCAGCCAGAAAACTTATGGACCATTCAGAGATGGGTTTCTACCGGTTTGGACTGGTTCTACTGAGCAGGTAGTAAACCACTGGTGACATCACGGAGCCGATTCTGGTATGTGGACACCACCATCTTTTTTTGGGGGGAATTTTTTTTTGGGAAATTTTTTTTTTTGAATGTTTTTGTTTTTTTCTTCTTCTGCGCATGCGCAGAAACCAAATTTTCAGCACTGCGCATATATCTCCATCTTGTTTTCGGCCTTTATTGCACATGCGCAGACCGACGAGGCACGGGAGGCATCAAACCGGTAGCGAGGTAAGTTAGAACCCACCCCGGGAGCATTCCATTCTTTCTTTGGACAATATTGATTCAGACATTAACCAACTGGATGTCTTTTGAAATGAAACCCCTCAAATTAAAAGTGTATTGTGGTATTTCAGATGTGTTTTGTGCAATATCGGCCTGTTCTGGTATGGAAAAAATATAGAATAGTGACTTTTGCATAATCCTGGTTATTATATTCCTCACTATACAAAAAAAACCCAATTTGCATAATTTTAAATAACTGAAAATTGATGTTTCAATTAAGTAGGCAATTTATAACTATAAATTGAAAGAAAAAGTAAAATAAAAATGAATTATAGTTATTACACATGACTAGATAATGCTAGTGTTTCCATTTTCTAGGAAAATGCAGTTTTTAAAAAAAATCCAAGGAAAATTGTACCGTACCAAATTTTTATCAAGTATGCTGTATTATGTATGCCCTCTGGTGGTAGAAATTAATAACTGTCGAAAATGCTTCAGGTAAATTTTCATTTAGTGTAAAAAACCAGCCCTATTGTTATAAAAAAAAATACAATAGACAAGCCATGTCCCATTGGGTCATAGTTTCAAGAGATAGTTCCTTACCTAAAAAATGATCACATGGATGGGCAAAAAAGCAGTTGAAGCAGGAGTAACTTCCAACTCCCTATTGGGTTACCCATTGAGTTTCATTGTTGGAAGCTGGTAGAAAGCATTAAAATTCTTCCCTCCCTCCCTCTCTTGCATTCTTTCACTATCTTGCTTTCTCTCTCCCTCCTCTTTCTTTCCTTTCCTGGCTCTTTCCTCTCTCCCCTTCCTTTCCTCTCTCCTTCCCTTTCTGTTATTTCCTTCTTTCCTTTACTCTCTCCCTTGAATTCCTGCCAGCTTCCCCATTTACTTTGCTTGTGGGAAGCTTGCAGAGAGAAAACCAAGCCAGCAAGAAGTTTCAAGTGCAAGGTCAGGTGGAGGAGCACCTTAAGGATTATACAGGGACTGGGGGTCAGGAATGGTATATGGGGTTGCATAAAAGGTGTCATGTGGATTGGCAAGATTATGTGGGGCTATGATGTAATATTGAAAATAAAAACCATAAACACAGCAGCAGCCAGTAGCATTAAAACAGCTACAGCTTTACCAAATTTCATTCCCCATGCACCCAGAAGTAATAGGTTCTGGATTTTGGGTACATTCTGTAAGTTATGCCATTTGATAACTCATCATTAAAGGTAATGATGAAAGTTTTAGCAATATAGAGAGAGCAGGGGTCACCAACTTTTTGGACCTCGGGGACCACTAAATCCATAATTTTAAATTCCGCGGACCACTAATATGAATCCAGTGCTCATTCACTCTCCCTCTCCCTTCTCTCTCTGCCTCCCTCTCATCTTTCTCTCTCCCCCTCATCTCTCACACACACATCTTTCTGTCCCTTTCTGTCTCATCTCTGCCTCATCTTTCTCACACACATTTTTGTGTCCCTTTCTCTCTCTCTAATCTCTGTCTCTTTCTGTCTACCTATCTCTCTCTCTCTCTCTCTCTCTCCTCTCTCTCTCGCTTTCTGTTTCTCTCTCTCATCTCTTTCTCTCTCTCAATCTGATTCTCCGGTGCTCTCTGGGCCTCATGGATGCTTTTTTGTTGGTGCTGGAATGCACCTCAGTCACTTGGGGAAGATGCACAACCTGCTCTCTGCCCCGAGACACTCACCCGACTCAGCTGTGGCCAATGCTTCACATTGTAATGGGCTCCAGGAGGGGATGCTGTCTCCCCCATTGTGAAGCGCACCAAATTTAACTGCTGTGCAAGGTGCTGCCAAAGCAGTGGGCAGGTCATAGAGGTGCCAGTAGCAGCAGTAGCAGCAGCAGAGAAATGGGTGGGCCAGTGTCTCGGGGCAGAGAAGAAATTGCGCGTCTTCCCAAGTAACCGAGCTGCATGCAGCACCAAAAAGGGCCGAAAGAAGCACCTGCGAAACCCAGCAACAGATGAAGCAAGTACAGGGGCACTTTGCTCCGCCTCTGGAATATAGACTGAGTCTCCACTGCCCTTACCTTCTCAGGCCAGGCAAGGAGTGACTGCAAGGGGAGGGCGAGGGGCTAGTGGTTTCAGCCAACAGAGAGCCACAGCAGGGGGATGAAAGAGCCGTGGGTTGCCGACACCTGTTGTTTCGGACTGCCTGCAGCGTCACTGCCCCATTGCTACAACAGCACCATTACCTCATTCTGACTGGCAAAGGCTGCACTGCTCCTTGCACATTGCACCACCTGCAAAGCTGCACATACCACCCTCTACGAGATTTCCAGTTCCACCACGAGCTGCCTGGCCAGTCCCATATTCCAGAGGTCTAGTCATAGGACTTGCCCATTGGTTATCCCAGAGCAGCTCCTTCACCCGGTTGCACTGCGGACCACTGGTTGGTGACCTCTGATAGGGTATATATATTAGTATATTTTACTGTAATATACTAATTATGTATATGTGTGCGTGTGTAATTTTCATTCATTCATTCATATATATATAGTCATTCATGTATGTATGTATGTATATGTATATTGATAGGCACTAGGCTACTTGCAGACATAAAAGGCAGGCAAATAATGTAATTTTCTGCCACTACACAAAATTATTAGGATCTTTCTACAATTAACTCTAGTAATTTTTTTGATATGAGAAGACCTTACTAATTGCCAGAGTACTTTTTAATCATTTTTTTAAAAATCCATTGTTTATTGCATAAGCAGTTATATATTTGGTGCAGAGCAACTAATTTAATTTGTATATAGCTTTATAGTTAAACATCTTATGATCTCATAGACAAGGTAGCACTCTTGGTATTATTTGTTTCTTGCTACGTAATTCTTCTTCAGCCACCTTTGATGTTGCATTCACTCTGTGGAAGAGATTTGTGAAAATTAAAAGTTGTATATTACTTTATGGAGCCATGGTGGCACAGTGGTTAGTATGCAGTATTGCAGGCTAATTCAGCTCATTGCCAGGAGTTTGATCGTTACCGAGTAAGGTTGACTCATCTTCCATCCTTCCAAGATAGGTGAAATGAGAACCCAAATTGTTGGTAGGGCAATATGCTGATTCTGTAAACCACGTAGGGAGTGCTATAAAGCACCATGAAGCGATATGTAAATCTAATTGTTATTGCTATTCACTTCATTAGAGTGGCGGGGTGATTCCTAGGTAAAGACGCCATTTTGAAATTCACCTTTCTCTTCTTAATCACCTTCAAAGACTATTATTCTTTTTAAAGTCATTAAAAAGAGGCTCTCCTTAATCACAACTTGCTATGCCTTTTTGAAGACTCATGACATTTTAGGGATTTTTTTTTGTCTTAAATAACAAGGAAGAAGGTTGCTAAGGCAAGCCAAATAAGGAAGTATGGTAAAAAAAATGCTGACGGAGACACATAAAGCTAGATTTTAGTTTATTATTGTAATAACTTGTAGCTTGATCTTCTTTGCTGTGGGTGGCTAAACTTTTCTGATTCTGATTAAAAGTGGAAGCCAAGATGGTGGAACAAAGTATTAAAAATATACATATTTGAAAAGTTCCTAAATAAAATCCACCAATTTGTTGACCAGCTGTGCACCAAGGATGATAAAAAAAATTATCTCAAACTACTGAGATGCAAACGTGGAAATGTTACCAAACTACCAAGGCAACTTCACAAGCAGCTGAAATGTCACAAGTAGCTGAAAATGCAGAGGAGTTCATTGCAGTTTTGGAATAACCTGATATTAACTTTCACTATTATGGTTTAAATATAAATCTCTCAACACAACTGAAAGAAGAATGTCAACAAAAAAGACAAATTTGAGACTTTTAAGGGTATTAACAAGGTTGAAGATTTAGTGATAAAAAGGCCTATAACTCCTTGATAAACTTCCAGAGAATAAAAATATTTTACTTAAAATACATACACATTATATTATATATAATGCTTGAGTAATTCTTAAAGTAGACAAATGTTATTGAAAATGTATTTGAGAGTACCTCTATTAAGAGAAAGTTAAAGAAAATGATGTACCAGTTTAAATAAAAACTCTTGTGTTAAAAGAAAAAAATATTATTCTATAAGGGTAGTTTGGAGGGTGGGATCTAAATGTAATACTGAATTTTAAAACTTGTATGTTAAGAAGTCAAAGGAAAAAGATGCACTAGAAAGTTTTCACTTTAAATTTTTTTTAGCACTTTAAAAAAGGATGAAAAAGAGGGTTAATTTTTTTCAGTAAGGTCAAAGAATTTGAAAGAATACAATGAATCTTGTAAATAAAAATGGTGATAGTTCATAAAGATTATTAGGTGCAAATAGAAATACATACTATTTCCATAGCAAGGAAGGCAAAGCAGGAATGGCTACATTGATTAGTTTATTTAAAGAGGAAATATATTTTCATTTGGATATCACTTCTGGATTTTATGATTGTGGTGAAAAAAATGAAACTTTGATTTTAGTTTTGTTGATCAGAAAGATTTGTTATTATAGGAATGGCTAGTTATATATTAATGTGTAAAAGCAAACAATTGTAGATGGAGTGTTTTTATCTTGTACTGTGCCATCTCACACCCTCTTTCCCCCACTTATTTTCCTTCCCTTAATTTCCTATTTTATTTTATTTTAAATAAAACAAATAAAATTTGAAAGAGTATTCAATCCTAGGCAGCGACAGATGTTTTTCTATTGTGACGCAAAGAGAAAATATCTGCTGCAAACTCCACATTGATGTCAGGAAGGGCATCCAGCCAAAAATCACTTGATTCTCATTATTGAATTATACTTAACTTTTTTTAATGAGGTAAGCAGACCCTCATTTTTTTAATTCATCTATATATCGATGAGATAAATTGTTGGCATGAAAAAGTATTACAAGCTGCTTATACAAAGGTTGCTAACATTTACAGAACCATAGCTCAGGGGTGATGCTCATTGAAGACAAAGCTTCACAATTGAAAACTTTCGCTCCAGATTGCCAACGTAATTCAGTTTTCAAGCTGACATCTGCTAGATGCCATAAGTAAAAAGACTCAAGGCTTTTTTTTTTACCTTAAAAGGATTGTAAGTAGAACCTTATTTGACTAACTGAATTTAATGAATACTAGTCAATTATTTTTTCTGCAAAATAAAATTTCATTCTTTTCATTTTTTGAAAAGATATTTTGCTGAAGCATATTTATTTATACATTAAAAGTTATTAACAAATACTTACATGTCATAATGCATACAGAAGTTCATGCTAAATCATTAGAAATGAAGAAGGAATGTATAATGAAACAAAATGTTCTTAACTAATAGAAGAAGAAGAAGAAAATATCATGCTTTACTTTTCTGTCTACTGATATTTCTTCATATTCTGGGCTGGAGCAACAAAACAATGACTAAATCTAACTTTGTAATTTATATAAAATGAAGTGCACATTTGATAAAACATGTTTATACTTGGTAGAAAGTATAATTATGGGTCTGTAAACCAGCAATTTATATTTTCATCACTCATTAACATGCTTTGCTGAAAACACCTTGAAATTAATCTCTCATATCAAATTATTATAATGAACAAAAAAATAAACATTTCCCAAAAGTATATAATGCATGCCCTCACTATTTCTAATTAATGTATGCCAAATAAAATATTCTATGTTCTATAAAATGCAAAAGATAAAATTAGCAATAACACTTAGACTTATGTACCACTTCATAGTGCTTCACAGCCCTCTCTAAGTGATTTACAGAGTCATCATATTCCCCCCTCAATCTGGGTTCTCATTTGACAGACTTCAGAAGGATGGAACATTGAGTCAACCTTGAGCTGGTCAAGATCAAACAGCCTGCAATACTGCATTCTAACCAATGCACCACCGCAATCCAGTATTCTTGTGTCAACCTCACAACCTGCACTTCTGCAGTTGTACTACTTGGCAATATTATGGAAATTGTTAATTCTTTATTCAACTTTCTAATGTGTCCAAAGGTTATGGAAGGAAAGTTTTATTTCTTATTTAAATTTATCTCAAACTCATGACTCTTGGATAAAAATAGCTAAAAACTATACTAAAAAAATAACTATAATCTAAGAGTGAAATTAAAACAAACACCAATAACAAATTAACACCAGCTGAATAGCTGAACAGGTATTACCTGAACAGGTATTCCACATATCCATGTTACCAAGCCCAGGTGACAAATGCAAGATCAGGATCAATCTCAGATCTGGGCATTCTACAGTCTGCCGGTTACATCTGGCCCTTTGACTATCCCTGTACAGCCTGTGGCAGCAGGGACTGTGGCAGCAGTGGCCCTATTGGTTCGGATTTCCACAATCATTCCAGTTTCTTATGTGGCCTCTTGGAAAAATTAATCGCCCACCTCTGATCTAACTGAAATCAATGTTACTACGAGTGTGTTCACAGTTCACACTCCCATAGTCTCCAGATACTTAGAAACTTCATAGCATTACTTGAACAATAAGGGGTGAAATATAAACTGGGTGTTACCAGCATACTCATTGGTATCTCAATCCATGCCATAAAATGAGCTCACCCTACAGTTTAATGAAAATATTAAACACAGTGTGGAAGAAGAAAGCCTTGCAGTGCCCAGCAAAAGCTCTTTTTCTTCCCTGTATGAAAGCATAAAATAAAACACTGAGAGCCCAGGAATGTAGGTGTGTAGGTGTGTTTACATGTAGGGAAGAACAGAAACAACAGAAAGGGATTTGCAGCTGAGAGAGGGAAATAAGTCAGCTGAATAGACAGCTGATAGTAAAAAGAAACAGAAGGACTTCACAAAGCCAGAAGCAGACAAGCTGAAAGAGAAATAAGAGTCCAGCAGTTTCATCACTCAGCAGCAACAAGGAGCAGCATTTGGAAAAACACCTTCCCTTTCTCACCCCAGCAGATTGAGAAATTGCCAAAGCAATTTAGAACAAGAGCAGACAGCACCAGAAAGGTGGCTGAGCTCTTTGGTATAAGCTCAAGCAACAAATAGACTAATAAGATGTAGACATAGATTTTATTATAATTTTATTACAAGTAGTCCTCGTTTATTGACCACAATTTGTATGGACATCAAGCAAAGTACTCGCTAAGTGGGAAATGACATCACTGAGACTGTTTTTGCCATTTCCCCACCCTTTGGAATGCTTATCTAGGTACTGGGATAATTAGCAAGAAGGGAATTAACGTTTGTACTTACATTTATTGGAAAAGGATTAAAAGAGTAAGCAGACCATAGACAAAGGGAAATACACAACAAAATATGCTGGCATTGGCAGTCTTGAACGCGTTACACAAACAGCTGCTGTTATTTCCCATATGTGCCTACTTACTCTTATAATCCTTTCCTGTCCAGTGTATAAAAATAATTTTTTTCTTGTTAATTATCCCAACAACAAAAGTGAGCATTCCACAGATTGGATAAGTGAGGTAAAAGGATCTTAAGAATAGCCCCACAAACCACAGTTTCTCATGAGTTGCATTCCAGTGACTATCTCACCATTGAACTCACCTGTTGAGCAGTAGAACCCCCTGGCCTTGTAACTGTTACAGGTCAGTTCTTAATAAATTTCCTCTAAAAGTTTTCTCTCTTGTTCTTTGCTGTTCATCCTGCAAATCCTAAATTAAATATCTATGCATAAATTAGGGGCAGGAGAGCATTAACAAAATAAGGTTTATTATTTTAGAACAAATACTGATTAGGGATATTATCTTCATAGTTCCTTGAATAGTGAAAATGAATGCATATATTTCAATTGATAGTGTTGTTTTCTTCTGTAACTCTCCCTCACCAACATCACAATTGAACTCATTTGTTTTATCAGCAGTCATGTATAGGATGATGCTGCGAAAGAGAATGGCCCTCAATACATTCTACTGTAGAGTAGAATCAAAATACTACATATCTACAATACATTCTTCTCAATTGTAGTTCCCTAATCGATGCAGATTACATTCCATGAGATGTCTTTAAAAATTCATCAATTAAAGGAAAGCATTTTGTTTAGATGTTCAAATGAGTAATTCTGAGTGTTTTCATTTCAATTTTTTCGCTTTGTCTAGAAACAATTATAAATAAAGCAATTCATACAGTTCTCTGTGGAAATCTCAATTTACAGCACTTTTACTTGGATGTAAATTTATTACATGGCTTTTTAAAACAATTACATCTCTCTAATTTTAAAAATAATTTGCATAAGAAATTTAATATCAACTGATAAGAACATTTATACACAATATATGCACATTCATTTGAACCATGAATATACTGTGTCTATATACAGAGACTGAATCATGTTATACTGCCTTGGTTCACATATCTAATTAGATCACACTATAGATTAATATTGTGAAATGGAATACTAGGGTTTCTATTCAGTCAATTATTACAATTTCTTCATGTTTGAACCCACTGTTCAAACCATGGTGCAAACCTGATGCACTAACAAGACAGGTTTTCATTCCTTATTTTATGATACTGGAGGGAGATTGGTCTGAATTGGGTTATGAACCACTGGTGTTTCACCTCTTCCAATTGGCTGGTCATGAGTCATTCTCAAATCTTGTGTAAACCCCAGAGATACCCACATGACCCTTTGCTACTTCTGCTGCCTTAAGATGGGGTTTTAACGGAGAACTGCATTGCTGGGAACTCAATCACCTTCAAAGGTGACATCCTGCTAGGTATCCAACAAGGCAGCAAGAGGCGTCTTTGAAGATTTTTCTTCCAGAAATTAAGTCAGGTATCCATCCCTGTGCTTTTTATTGGAGGTAACATTATGTGCTTAATTATTTTGCTTCCTTGGCTCTGGCCATGGTAAAATATGTGGAAGCCTGAAATTTGCAGTTCTGTAGAAGAAATCTTTTCTTTCATATGTGTCTAAAATATTGAATTAACTATTAAATGGTTAAAAAACAGCAGGAAGAAACTAATGATGATTTAGAATCAAAATGGAAATAGAAGGGGTTTGGGTACAGACACTTCATAGCGAGACTATTTTGGAGAAAAAGTAAAGTTTTGATGAAGGAAAATAAATATGGGATTGTTAAGGAGTAAAAGCAAGGAATTGTTGGGAAATATAAAGCTTTGATGAAGAGAAGCAAGTGCTTAGTTATTAATAGTTTTTTTTAGCATCAGAGTATTAGAAAAGAGAGGAAATAGAATTGTTAAGAAAAAATTATTTGGTAATGTTAAGAGACTGGAAATCTAGTGTAGATGTAATATTGAATAGAAATGCAGTATTTATAGTAGGAAAACTAAACATCTTCCTGATGTAGTATTCATCCTATGTATTTGTACTTCTTTGTGTTTGCTATTTTTATGAATGTTTTGATGTCTGTTGTTTTAAACCTTGTTGGCTACTTGCCATTATAATTGCAATTATTACTGTTGCTGTTTACTTGCAGGATTTGCCTTTCCTCCGGGCAGTTTTTATTGCAGTAATTTGTGTGGGTCTGATTGGGTTGATGCTTGGAAATCTATTTAATCAGGTAAACTGCAACTTTATGAGCCATGGTAGTGCAGTGGTTAGAATGCAGTACTGCAGTCTACTTCTGCTGATTGCCAGCTACCAGCAGCTTCGCAGTTCAAGTCTCAACGGCTCAAGGTTGCTCAGTCTTCCATCCTTTCTAGGTCAGTAAAATGACCCAGATTGTTGGCGGCAATATGCTGACTCTGTAAACTGTTTAGAGTAAAGTACTGTGAAGCGGTATATAAGTTTAAGTGCTATTGCCATTTATCATATTGCAGTGTCTGTTAGTCATGTGGTGTTTAAAATTGTTGTGTTATAGTGGTTTCTTGGAGTGAGCATATGTGGGCTCATTACTTACACAAATAGGGCCATGCTGGAGAGTGCTTTGGAATGGATTTTCCACTGAAGGTTGGTTAGGTCGCAATAAAATTTTGTTAAATTCAGGAAGAATGCTCAAGAAGTGCATACAACTGCAAGATTCAGGGTGGGGGTAGGGGTATATTATCTGGGCCTAAATTCTACCAGCAGGTTTCTATGTATGAGAAAAATGATGGGCTGGTAAGGATATGCTACCCTTGTTGATAAGCATTCTGTCCTGAGACTTTACATGTACAAATACAACATATAAAAATAAAACAATGTTCTTTATGATGTAAAGAATGACATATATATATTAAAAATCATATTTCACATAGAATAAAAATGATAAGATAGTATCTTGAACAATTACAAGACTTTTAGCTTTATTAACTTTGATTAAGATTTCCATCTTTTTATGAATTATCAATTTCCTTGATTCCCCCTATTTCTATTTTTGTGGTGTACACACATTTCACATTACATTCCTAAAAACATAATTCTGCAGCTTTTCATAATTCTTGATTCAGAAGTTAAATTGCACTCTCAAGAATCATTTCCAAACAACAGATTTAACTACTTTACATTAAACTAATATAATTTACTTCCCTATTTTACAAATTTATGCATGAAAAAACCAAAACAATTACCTTCATATAAAGCTTATTACATAAGGTGTTTTTCTCAGAATTTTGCAAATGGCATTAAATATTTCATTATAAATAATATAATGTGAGAGATTCTGCCGATTCCTCTTGTAAGGAATCCCATTAAGAAGTATGTATAGTTGATGTTAAAATAAAGTGACAAAAAGCTAATAGGTGATTCAACCAAGGCCTCCACTTAAAAGTAAAGAAACATGAAAAATGTAAAACAAATAGGCCACATGATACATGTGGGGGATTTTTTTAAAAAGTAATTCAGTTAAGATTTATTTTAAAATTTGGAACATAAACATATGAATCCCAGGTTCCCATCAATTTGCAGAACAGATATTATCAAGAAATAGAACCATTTATTGAATGGTTTGTGTAAAAAAGATAAGTCATGAATATCTGCTTAAGGTTTTATGATTTTGTTTTGTATACCTATAGTTTCTTTTTAAATTTTATACAAATAATAAAAAAATAAGACGTACCTTTTTAAAAAATCAGATCCATACAATTTAAAAAAGCATATAAATATAATCTGAAAGACAGTGTTAAATCATTCTGATTGGCTCTAAAGTACATTAGAAAATGCATCTTTTACTCAATTAATTAAGTACTTGAACCAAAGCTACATTACTTATTATCTCCATTACATGTTAAATCAGCTGACTGTAAGAACAGTTCAACAATGAAACCAATCATACATTTCCAGTCATTGGTTGTATCCCAAGAAAGCAGGCAGCCATCTATCTGTCAGGGGTGCTTTAATATGGATTAGTGCACTAAGCAGAAGGTTTGATGGCCTAAATTGCTCCATTCAAGAAGGTAATTTCATGATCTTCAATAAATTTCATTTCTCTTTTCATATTTTCACATTTTTCATGTCTGGGTCTTTTATAAAATTTCCAAGCAGTATATTTTTAAATATTTGAGAGGCAAATATTACCTATAGTAGATTTACTCTACCATTCTCTGCAGACATTAAAGCAGAATGAGTAAACAGAGTACTTCATTTCCTTCATAATGTAAAATTCATCATATATGACGTTTCTTCAACTTATACCACTGTTATGTCACCCATCCTGCATGCGTTTTCGTACTACAACAGAGAAAACATTAATAATGAATAAATGAAATTTAAAATTAAAGTATAAATAAATAATTATTCTAAACTTTCAAGCTGTAAATTGTTATTGCTATATATTTTAAATCAGATTGCTAAATGAACAAACTCCTCATCTAATGAAACTATTTCAATTTCTCTAAAAGATTAATTATACTAATATAGGGTTTCACTGCTTCTATACAGAATATTTAAACTAATTTGAAATTAAATACAAATGTTATTTTTTATCTCAGCTCTCTTATATTGGACATTTAATCTAATTTTAAGTCAATTCATTAATCCAATTAATATTTTACATAAGAGTGCACAATTTTCATGCCTGAAATAACAGTGAAGGTCTGGTGGTAAACAGTAAGAAACCTGACAAAAAAGAATTATCAAAATCAAGAAATTAATTAAACTGTCAATTTATTTTCCTATAGCATTGTTTTTATAATATTTAGTTTATTCAAAAAGTTAAAATACAAAATGATAAAATATTTAAAAGAAAAAACAATAAAAATCACCAGACATTAAAAATTGTCTTAAAAGAAAAAGAAAAAAAAGAGTAACATATATACACATATCTTTCCTAGTTGAATGCTGATTGATAGAATACAACATGCTAGCATCCGCCATGAATGTGAATTTATTGAGGCCTGGTATTCTACCAAAGGAGCAATTAACAAACATATTGACCTAGATCCAACATATGAATATATAAAAAGCCAGACCATTCGAAAACCAATCAACAAAACAACCAATCATCTTCTCAGAATTTAAATATAGCTCCAAATGAACAACCAACCAAATGACCACACTGGCACACAAGATATTTATAAGCTAAGGAGAATAGAACAATAGGACAAGAATAGGACAGTCCTGCTGATGAGTTACCTAGTCTGGCAACAAAATGTTCGGAAACTAAATTGAAACCATTTAGTTTGGAGAGCAAACCACTGCAAAAATCTAGAACCCGAGCTACAAATATTTTCATTATTTCAGAATACAAGTGTTAATTTCCCAACCCTTGCAAAATAGGCAAAAACAATTTTAAACTGTTAAAACTGTTTTCAAATTGTTAACCTATCATATACATATTATATTAATAAAAAAGTTAACAGGAAAAATATTAACAAACATTATATAAAAGTATACATGTAATAATAATTATTAATAGTAATAAAAGACAAAATTGAAATTCTAAAATCCTGTTAACAAACGGTATTGTAACCAATTTGTAGAAAATTTACCATGGCTTCAGTCCCAAATCCCGAAAAATTAACCCTAATTGGTCCTGGGTCAAACATCCATATTTGTTTAATACCATTTATTAATTGCTGATTGATTGAACATAGTAGTAGGTCCAATGTCCAAAGCCAATTAATTTCCCTCTCAAAAAACCCAGTTAAGATAATTCCACAATTAGAATTAATAAATCCATTTCCCAATCTCCTTAACAGTCCTTAAAAAAGACCCATTTGCCAATTATCCACAGATAATTTTGTCAAGTTTACATAAAAGCACAGGGTTGAGCTTCCAAAAGGTATATCAAATCAATTCTGTAATTTCTAAGTCCTTGTTTCTCTAATATTTTCTAGTTTGTGTTGTTTCTGAGTCAATATTTATTCCTTTTGTGGATTTAAAGTATTTAGAGTCTGTTTCTTCAGAACATTTTTCAGTCTTTATGAGTTCATCAAATATTTCAGGAAAAAATCAGCTAATGACTGCATGTTGCTAGGCATTCCCTCCCCCTCCCTCAGCCTCTTCCTTTTCTCTGTAATCTGATATGTTGTTGTTCAATGAAGTAGATAAGTAAAGCAGGGAATGAACAAAAGAACAGAAGATATTTTCTGACTATTTTTATCCAAAGACTTTTTGCAGATTAATAAAATGCAGATTCCCTGCAGTGAATAGTCAATAATATATAATTCAAATATAAACACTTTTACCATTCAAAGGAAATGCCGTGTTTCCATAAGGAAAAGCATAAGTTGGTAAGAACAGCCAAATAAAAAGAGCAGAAAAAAATAAATACAGCAGGGGCTTGAAATAAATCAGCATTCAGCATTCAAAAAACAAAAAGAAAAGCAGTTTCAAGAAGTGAGATTAAAAGTCCCAGGTCTGCTTATGAAAACATTATGAAAAATATAAAAAGACCATTGACTTTCCGACTGCTCCAAGGAGCTGTAACTTTCAAGATCCTCACTCCTGGCTATGTACACAGCCATCCAAAAGTTGTCTTGAGTCATTCTTAAGTGTCCCCATTCTAGGGGGCAAAGCTGCCAAAGAACCAGCTCTGGCAGCAAACTGTTTAGCATTTATAGAACCCCATTGATAGGATGATTCACTCTATCTTCTCTAATCTTTCAGAAATAATAAACCTTTTCTCCCCTAAATATGAAATCTTCCATTAGATCACGGGTGTCAATCTCGATTGCATCATGTGACATCACATGACATATTGTGATGTTTTATTTCCTTTGCAGTGCTGGGGTGGGCGTGGCCTGTGTGTGACGCATCCAGCCCATGGGCTCCCAGTTTGATACCCCTGGCACTAAGTTGTTAAAGTTCCAATGGCTGGAATATTAAAGGAGAAAGTATGTTTTTTGCTTGAAGAAAAAAAATGCATTTGCGCTTGCTTGAAGTACAAAATACAGAGTCCATACAGATAACAGTTGCTATATTCACAGTCATATAACTCCATATAAATTACAGGCAAAGTTTTCCATTAGTGCTGATGTAATAGTTTATATAACACTGCTAAATAAGCTAATTGCTCAGTCATACCTTTTTGAATCCAGTTCAGTAATTTAAGATAAAAGTAGATAATGTGTTAATGAGACCTTATTCATATAAGGTTGCTAAGTTAAAAAACAATTTATAGCTCTTGCCCCAGAGAAGCCATTTTATCTTTGCATATTCTAATTCACATTTATAACATATTCAATCATAAAACTATCTTGAAATTGGGTTCAGAGATATGATAGGGATTCTAAATCCATTACAGTTGTCTAAATTCATGTTGAATTTTGCACAAGTCTCTATATAGTGATAATAAAAACTGTGGGGGACTCCTGTTTTCAGATGTCGCCAAAGTGAATATTTGTATATCTTGTCTCTTCATTTTCCGAATATTTCTGAAATAATTGTGAAAAAACTGTTTCAGCTAGTTTTACTCCCAAAGACTCTACATGTACGAACCTACAAATGGCTATACAAGAAAGTATAGTATGTATAATGGTCTTCATTGAAGGAGAAAGTAACATTTGGGGCACAAATATATATGATGAACATATAACAATCATGAAATTGAACACAAATTTTTATAATTTGTATTAATGAATGCTTATATATTCCACACCTGGTAATGCTAAAAATAAAACTGAATATACGTTATTTTATATATTCCTGTAACTGAAACAACATACTGTATATAGTCAATTTAGTTATCTGAATAAAAATACTTAAAATGTGTTATTGGGCCTAGTAAGACTTTTACATACATTCCTTTTAATATAACACGACATAAACCATACTTTGGATGAGCAGAGGAAACTGAACAAATTTCAAAAATAATTTTTTTCTGCTTCTTAATATAGAGAATAGTAGGAAAACACTGGTAGTGCTCATTATAATAAATTATGTCCACCGAAATTATTCTTGTCTTTATATTTGTTTTAAAAACTTCTGTGTTAGAAAATTTTTGCAATAAAAGAGTATATAACATGGACTATATAACGTTTCTATTAAATTCACACTTTTTAAAAAAAGATGAAAATTGTATATTTCCAGCTCTATGACTATAAATAATAACAATCAAGCCCAGTATCTTTGTTAATTCTGCCAAATTGTTTTTTTGTGTGGCTTAATTATGTAAAGAAGAACATACTTAATAGGAACAAATTATCTTTTTTAAAGCATTTACAAAACAAAGAATCACTATTTAAGAAAATCACAATATGATTTAATATCTTTATTGCAAACATTATACCAGTAATAAGACATTATACCAGTAATAAAACCAGTACCTTCTACAATTTTCAGTGCTTATAATTTTTAACAAAAATGTAGAAAAAAAATCCACATATAAGTGGGTTCATCACAAAACCCAAAAGTTGTGATGGTGCCTCATAAATGTTCTTCACAATTTGTTCCATTTACTATGTTCCAGGGATGTGCTTTGATTCCCTCTTTAAATAAGCAACCCTTTTCTCCTACAGCATTCCAAAGCCACACAATTCCAGGAAAGGGTTAGGCTTTAAAAGTTGCCAGTTTTACTTATGAAAAAATACATACTCTGTTAATGACATTGACATCTCATGATTAAAAACCACAAAAAATATTATGTACAGTACATATATTTAAAAGATGTACTGTAAACGATTAATAGGATCATAAAAAGGGGTTACTGTATTAACATTAAGTAAACATAAAGCTAATGGACTTGTAACATAATATAATTTAACTCCCGTGTATGTTATTTGACAGATTTGACATATGCAATACTAATGTAAAATCTACATGTTCAAAAGGAATTTTAAATTCATACACTAACATAAGTCAACAATCTATTAATATAAACCAATTAATCTACTTATTCGAAAGCTATGTTTAAAAAGACAAATAAATGTTATCATAATTAAAGATTGGCAATTAGTTGCACAACCTCTACCTATTATCAATTATACTCCTGGTACAAACATAGCTACTTAAAAGGGCTCATAAGGGTAGCGTGTGTAATAATCAACTGATGTCTTTTCCTATCAATAGCTTGTGGGAAATAAAGGTCGAATTGCCTTAATATTCATCATTCCAGATTGTATGCCTTTTTATTACTATATATAAAATAGATTACTTTTTCTTGAGCGTGTTAAATCACAATTGAAACACAACCTCATGAAAATCGAATTTATAATATATGAATCAGATTTTATCAAAAGTAAATTACTTTTAATACATTCTAGAAGTATAGAATAGTCCAATCTAAATCAATTCCTACTATATATTCAAATACAACCAGACTATCCTTCATTTAAATATATAGAAATCACATTTTGCTGATAAACTACTGTACCTTTTTACTATTCATTTATTATTTTCATGAGAATGAGCAATGATAACATTAAATGTTCCAGAATTCTTCAAACTTCAAATAGCATTTTGCCTGAATTCTACTATTAAGTATATACACTGAAGCAATCTACTAGGACAACAGAATGACAGAACTGTTCAAACCTAACTATTATTTAAACAATGTAGTCAAATTTTTGAGTGTAGTACTTCATCATATGTTCATAATGCATTTCCAAATCCTTTGATTTTTTTTCTGAAAGCATGTGAATACATGCAAAGAACTCCTTTGTTATTACAATAGTCACACCTTTTTAAAAACATCAATGTGCAAACATAATGTTTTTAAAAACCTCACGAGTTTGACTAAACTGATTTCAGCAACTCAGCCTTAAACATGAGTTAGGTTTAATCTAATGAAAATTTAAGGGGAAGCTGCCTTCTTATAGAACATTTGATTCTTATTATTATCTTACTATTCTATTTTAAAAAGAAAGAAGACAGGTTATAACAACAATAATTCAGTAGTCTTGTGCAGTGGAAGTTGTATGAGTAAGATGAAACCCCATGAAGGAATGATAAAAATAGTAAAGGCAGACATTCTCAAATACAACATTATGCAGTGATTTAACCAGCATTGGCAGAAAATATTAAATAATAAAGGAAATTGCAGGGTTTTTTCAAAAACTACTTTTCATGGTGCAGACAGAAATTTTATAGGAGAAATCTGACATACAATCAAATATAAAGTTTATTGAACACATTTTTAAGGCAGACATAAAATTTTATATCTAACAGTATCAAGAAACCAAAAATACCTCAATATGTGAACACTAATACTTCTCTCCAGTATCTAAACTTAATAATAATAGTGTGTGCACTTCAAAAGCTGTTTATTATCTAATTCAGATCAGGTCCACTTAATAAATATCAGTTATTTGTTCTACTATGTTGCATTACACTTAGAAATAAAAATTCTTCAAATTAAAATTAGGTAACAGAGAAACACTGTATTACAATTAAGAGTAACATATTACAGGTGATTCTTTATTTATGACAATTCAATTACTATGGTATTGAAAAAATGAGCTTAAAACCATGAGTTTAAGCTCACTGAAACACTTCTGCAATCATGGATTAAAATTCAGGGGCTCTACAATTCACCCACCATCTATTTTCCCTCAATCTATTATTTTTTGACCACCCTGCACAATTGTAGGGCTGGAGCTAAAGTAGAGGCCTATGACTTTCTGCAGTCTCAACCAGCTAACACCCTCACCCCAGGCCTCTACTCCAGTCTGATAACTTTCTTATGTTCCCCAAGTTACATAAGAATGGATGCACTATTGGAAGAATAGCAAAAGTCCCATTCTTGCGATGCTCAGACACCTCATTCTCCAAACCATGTATGCAGGGGTGAAATCCTACCGACTGATGACGTCATAGAACTGGTTCTGATCCGTGGAGGCCACCATCTTTTTTGTGGAAAATATTTGTTTTTTCAATTTTTTTCAGGTTTTTTTTTCCTTCTGCGTCTGCCTCCCCCCCCCTCCAGCTTTCTTACCTTGCTCTTAGGACTGAATCCTGCTGGTAGAAACACAGCTGGTAGAAACACCTGCCTTCCTTCAACTATTTTAAAGCTAAACAAAGCCCAGGCAGAATCAGTTGCTCACCAAGGAGATGGATTGCAGCCTCC
>JANHFT010008134.1:210490-230835 GCA_032467955.1 Pseudoxenodon macrops | reverse complement strand
TGGCTGAAAAGAAGAAAATAGTGGAAAATTACTATGGACAATTATATAAGCAAGAAAAGGTGAATGTAGAACAGATAGAAAAGTACTTAAAAGAGGCAAATGTACCACAGATATCTGAAAGCTATAAGAAAAGACTGGAGGAAAGAATTTCAACAATGGAATTAATGGAAGGAATTAAAATGCAAAAGAATGGAAAGACACCTGGACCAGATGGACTCCCAGCTGAATTTTATAAGACATTTCAGGAGGGTCTGTGTGAAAAGATGTTGGAATTGTTTAATGAACTTTTACTCCAAGCAAAAATTCCAGATTCATGGTCAGAAGCTTAATATCCTTGATATCCAAAGAAGAAACAGACTTGCAACTGATTTAAAAATTATAGACCAATTTCCCTATTTAATGTGGATTATAAATTTTTTGCATCGATTATGGCAGGGAGACTGAAGAAATTATTGAATGAATTTATTCATTTGGACCAAAACTAATACTGATGTTACAAGAAATACTTATGGTAACAACTAATACAAGAAATAAGAAATCTAATCTTCCTTTCCAACAACATTACTCCCATTTCTATCCTTTTCCGTCTTACAATTACAATGATTTACAATTACTGTCCAAGCAGCAGGCAGAGCCAGAGGCGGGGGAGGCACATAATCTGGATGTACCATGCGGGCAAGCTGAGAGTTGGTGGGCTGGAGCAGCTGATGGCCGCAGGTTCGTCTTTGCGCAGTGGCACTGGCAGCAGATGGAGGCATGGGGGTGGTGGGTGAGTGGGTAAGGCAGGTGATTCAGACGTGCCATGTGGATTGTGGGAAATCCAAGAGTTGGTGGTCTGGAATGGACGGGCGGCCGCAGGAAGCTCATCTTTGCCTCTTTCAGCATGCCTGTGGTCAGCTAAGTGTGTCAGGATCACCTGATTTCCACCCTGTGCTTCTGCCACCATCTGCTGCCAGTGCCTTCATGCAAAGATTAGTCTCAACTCTCGGTTTTTCCGTGGCCCACACACTCCCTGTCTCCCCTCCGCACCTCTACCTCCATTTGTTGTTTGGACAGGGAACCAGCTCATTTGTGATGTGTGAACTACGCAGCCCCAGAGTGTACCTATCAATGGACCGGCAGGCTGCAGCTGCTGCCAGATACTGTTGGTCTCTGCATGCCCATGTAGGCGCATCACCCTGAAGTCGTGTTTCCCTGAAATTGGAAGCCCCAAAAATATATGTCTGGGAAGACATGGTATATAATCTAACCCTGTATATAAAATGCTATTAAATAATGTAACTATTTTATCATCAAAATATTGTAACAATAATTTGGATAATTGAGTCTCATTTAAACTGACTATTTGAGGTATAATTAATAACATATGCCCTACAGATATGTGGTATATTTTTCTTTTCTTTTTTTTTTACAAAATGTGTTTTCAGTAACTTAATGCACTGTTTCAGATATTTATATTCACATACTGGTTTTCATGTTTTATTTTCATTTTTATTATTAATTTAACTATCTTAAATATTAATAATTTAATTCTACAATAATATTAATGTCTTATTCTGGTAAGTATACATGTATGGGAGTTGTAATTTTTTTGTGCTTTCTTCCTCTTCACTGATAAAATGAAACATTACACCTAACATCTGCTTTAGCTGTGTTTAAAGAAACTGGCAAAATTTAAAAGCAAAAACAAGCAATAAAAATTCAAAATACAAATTGAAATTAATGATAAAATCACATAAAAAAACTAGCAAGAGAAATGTTTCTTTTCAGATTTTTAAAAAGAGACAAAGTAAAGACCAAACAATTTGTGGAAGAATTGTGACCCATGATTTGGAAGGAAAGATGAAGTTCCTCTTTCATGTGTTCCAAATGAGCTTCTGCTAGTGGGATGCATTCAAAGGGCTTCCACTGCAGATTTGTACAGTATTATAGAGAGTCCCTTAAGTATTTAAGTCCCAAGCTGGTTAGTGTTTTTGATATGAATGTCCACATCATAAATTGTATCTGATAAGCAACTAGCAATTCAGTAAAGGCATAATGCAATATCTTTAGTTTCACTATGTGGTACCTAGCTGCTGTATTTGAACTAATAGCAAACTTTCATTTCAAGTATTAACCCATATAGAACCCAGTGCAGCAGTCAAAACAGAACCCAAATAAAGCTCTGTCCAAATATGACTAATTAAGGATAAGATGCAGCTGATAAAGGCAAATATATTACACAAACCCGTTCATAGAGAAGAGTACAAACCTGTTCCCTAAATGCTAAACCTCAATCCTTACCACATTTCCTATACAGTATACCAATAGCACTTCAGACCTGTCTGGATTTAATTACCCACTATTCTCACACATGTTAAGTCAACAAATAAAGTGTTTCAGTGGTTCAGAAACCATGCTTTCTGGATATGGCCCAACAGGAAGGGCAGGGCAGATGAAAGCCATGGATAGAAGAACAGTTTTGGAATAGGAGGAATACTGACTCCTGTCTCATCATTAGTTAATTACTGCAGTGTGTTCTATACTGTATATACTGAAATTCATGTTCACACTCAGTATATCTACTCTAAAATACAGCGATCTAGTTGCTAGCTGATGCTTGTCTTTACAAGCCTATTACCCCAGTGCTATCGGGGTTACAGTGGATATAGAAAGTTTACACACCTCTATTAAAATGCTAGGTTTTTAAGAAGTGAAAATGTTTCAGTTTTTACTTTGCTAGTCTAACAATTCCATTTGTCCCATTAGTAAACCAATATCACACAAAAGACCTCAGCAACAAATATAGTCTCTTCAAATAATGGTGGTTACAGCTAAATACCATATTATTATTTATTAAATGTATATGCCACCCCTCTCATCGATAAGGTTAGAATATTAGTAGCTAGTGATGTATTTTTATCCAAATATTTTATGTGACCATCTCTTGAAGCAATGCTCTCTATAAATTAAATTATGTGCTAGCAAAAGATGCACCAATATTTTATGACTGTCTTGAAGCTCCTGGCCATTAATTTCATTGGATGATCAGTTTCTAGTATTAAGAGGCTATAAAACTTCATAATTTTTTTCCAGATTGGCGATTTTATAAATCCTTACTACAGGAATAGATAAATTTTCTGCCAAGGTTGCAAGCCTTTTGAGGTAATAATCCCAATAGCACAATACAGTATAGAAAATCAAAGCCAAAATTTCTCATTTTTTCTCCCTGCTTTAACCAGTACAGGTAGTCCTTGACTTACAACAGGTCACTTAATGACTGTTTGAAGTTATAATGGAACTTAAAAAAAGTGACTTATGACCATTTTTCACATTTACAACCATTGCAGCATCTCCAGTGATTAAAGTTCAGGCGCTTGACAACTGACTCTTATGATGGTTGCAGTGCCCCAGTGTCATGTGATCACTTTCCTCATCCTTCTGACAAGCAAAGTGAATGGGTAAGTCAGATTCACTTAACAACCATATTAATGATTTAACAACTGCAGTGGCACTTAACTGTGGCAAGAAAAGTTGTAAAATGGGGCAAAATTCACTCAACAACTGTCTTGCTTAGCAATTTTGGGCTCAATTGTGGTAATAAACCAAAACTACTTGTATCTTCAATAGGGAGACAAGAGTATTCTTAAAGGAGCTTAAACAGCTGTTGGTAGGAGCTTCATAAATTTGAATGGGTGCAGATTCTGGCAAATGCTACATACAATATGTAGTTCTGATGCTAGAACTTCACCCACATGTTATGTATCTCCTTTCTAATCATTTTTTCTACCCTCTGAATAGCTCTTGACAAGTAAGAAAGATCGTTTTTTTAAAAATCTCTCTGCGTCTGCCAAAGGACAGAGAGGAGAACTGGTAGCAGAAATTTTGAGTAGTTCGGAGAACCGGCAAATACCACCTCTAGCTGGCCCCAGAGTGGGGTGGGAATGGAGATTTTGCAATATTCTTCCCCCAGGAGTGGGAAGGGAATAGAGATTTTGCAGTATCCTTCCCCTGCCACGCCCAAGCCACGCCACCAAGCCACACCATGCTCACCAAGCCACGCTCACAGAATCGGTAGTAAAAAAATTGGATTTCACCACTGATACTGGTGCTTCTATGTCGTGGTTATTTCATCCTTCCCTCCTGCACAAAATTCCTTATTTCTGTCATTATGTGTCTGATATGTTTTTCACTTAAATCCATCTATGATTTTGCTTATTTTTACATTTTTTCTTTTACTTCATTTATTTTTAATTATACCATTTTCTGTAACTGGAATTTAAATACTATGTAGCAGCCAAAGGTCAATTGAACCAGGTAGCCCTTAACGCACAACTGTTCTTTTAACCATAGTTCAAAGTCATGAAGACTTTGATAAAAGTGATCTACAGTCACCTGTCACTCCATTCCAGTCATAATCACTAGAGATCACAATTTGAGCACTTGGTAAGTAACTCACTTACAATCTGTTGGATGTCCTACAGTCATGTGATCATGAATTTGTGACCTTTCTTTTGTTTTACAAAAAAAAGACACCCGTTCAGAAAGCTGGATTCGTTTAACTGTCATGATTCACTTAATTATAATTGTAAAAATTTATTTAAAATCAAGTCTGACTCAACGTATGACTGCAATGACTTACAATATGTTACAGAAATGAGTATACCCTCTCACATTTTGTAAATATTAATCTTTTCATGTGACAGCACTGAAGAAATGACACCTGGCTACAATGTAAAGTTGTGAGTATACAGCTTGGATAACAGTGTAAATGTGCTGTCCCCTCAAAATAATGCAAAACACAGCCATTAATGACTGAACTGGTGGCAACAAAAGTGACAATGTCCTAAAAGGGCCCAAGTAGCCGGTTTTCCTGCCTGGTGTCATGTGACTCATTAGTGGTACAAGGTCTCAGGTGTGAAGGTGGAGCAGGTGTGTTAAATTTGGTGTTATCACTCTCACTCTCTCATACTGATCACTGGAAGTTCAACATGGCACTTCATGGCAATGAACTCTCTGAGGAGCTGAAAAAATGAATTGTTGCTCTACATAAATATGGCTAGAGGCTATAAGAAGATTGCCAAGACCCTGAAACTGAGCTTCAGTACAGTGGCCAAGACCATACAGCGGTTTAACAGGACAGATTCCACTCAGAACAGGCCTCACCAGGGTCAACCAAAGAAGTTGAGTACCCATGCTCAGCATCATATCCAGAAGTTGGCTTTGGGAAATAGACGTATGAGTGCTGCCAGCATTGCGGCAGAGGTTGAAGGGGTGGGGGGTCAGCCTGTCAGTGCTCATGCCACACGCCACACGCTGCAACAAATTGGTCTGCAGGGCTGTCGTCCCAGAAGGAAGCCAATTCTAAAGATGATGCACAAGAAAGCCAGCAAACAGTTTGCTGCAGACAAGCAGACTAAGGACATGGATTTCCGGAACTATGTCCTGTTGTCCAATGAGACCAAGATAAACTTATTTGGTTCAGATGGTGTCAAGCGTGTTTGGCAGTAACCAGGTGAGAAGTACAAAGACAAGTGTGTCTTGCCTACAGTCAAGCATGGTGGTGGGAATGTCATGGTCTGGAGCTGCATGAGTGCTGCCAGCACTGGGGAACTACAGTTCATTGAGAGAACCATGAATGCTAACATGTACTGTGACATACTGAAGCACAGCATGATCCCCTCCCTTCGGAGATTGAGCTGCAGGGCAGTATTTCAACATGATAACAACCCCAAACACACCTACGAAACAACCACTGCCTTGCTAAAGAAGCTGAGGGTAAAGGTGATGGACTGGCCAAGCATATCTCCAGACTTAAACCCTATTGAGCATCTGTGGGACATCCTGAAATGGAAGGTGGAGGTGCGCAAGGTCTCTAACATCCACCAGCTCTGTGGCATGGTGGAATGGAAGAGGACTCCATTGGCAACCTGTGAAGCTCTGGTGAACTCTATACCAAGAGGGTTAAAGCAATGCTGGAAAATAATGGCGTACACAAGTATTGACACTTTGGGCCCCATTTGGACATTATCATTTAGGGATGTACTCACTTTTGTTGCCAGTAGTTTACACATTAATGGCTGTGTGTTGTGTTATTTTGAGAGGAGTGCACATTCACACTGTTATACAAACTGTATACTTACTACTTTGCATTGTAGCCAAGTGTCATTTCTTCAGTGTTGTCACATGAAAAGATATGCTTAAATATTTACAAAATGTGAGGGGTGTACTGTGACATACTGTATGATGGAAATTCCAGACTATCTTTATTTTTGAATATTTTTGAAACCCTTAGATTGAGTTTAAAAAGTGGTACCTGTTAACCAGCCTGAAGTTATTAAAACAAAACCTTTGAACATGCATGATTACAAGTTTTAAAAGTGAACATTTACAGATGTTTCAGCTTTAGAATTTTGCAACTGGGTGGCAAGCAAAAAGAATATTGCCAGGATCACTTCTACAGGACCCATCTCCTGTACAGATATGTGGTTCTGCCAAGTTTACACGGCTAAAATTGCCTGCTCAGGTTCTATGGGATGTTCAGAGTTATTTTATAGTTATTGTTATAAGACAAACTTTTGTATTTTAAAATTGTTAATGTTTTGGGATACGTTTTGTGAATCATTATTAGTTCAATAATGAGGAAATAGCTGTTTGAATTTCCTATTTCCTAGTTTGTATTTAAAGTGAACATGATATACAGACATTGATATATAGACAAAATATTGCTTGATGACCCAAAAGAATTTTTATCCTATGAGTAATGTTGCAAAACTATGACATCAACAGTGGCATAAGATATCTGGACAGGAAACAAAGCACTGAAAAGTGCTGAAAAGCTTTTAGTTTCCCTAGCTTTTAACCTCACAGGTGTTGGTATAAATTGAATTCTAACTGTGTGCAGTTTGATAGTTACATCTTGAACACAGGAAATAATTATAGCAAGACAGCAGTTTCCTAGCATTAAATGATTTAAATCCTATTATCACTCAACTTTATGAAGAGAATCATTCATAAAGTTCTGCGTATTTTTTAAAAAAATTGTAGAACACCAGGAGTCTGTTTCTGGGAGTTGGATGGCAATACAAATTTAATCTTAAAAAACTGTTGTGTGGAGAACACCTGATGATGAGTTCTGATGAGTTCAGTTCTAAATAACCAAAGCATTTGCATATCCTAAGCTTAATACTTGCTACATAAAACCTTTAAGATCTAGTATAATATTTAAGCAAATGTCTTGTTTTACCTGTACTTCTAGTTGTTACTGTACATACATACTTGAATAAGGTTAGTTGCTAATTTTGATTTAGGTTATCACTTATTCCTCCCAATGTGGGTCTGAAATGGCAGGTAAATTTGTCAAATCATAAAAATTCAAGTATAGTCTGCAGCATGATTTCTAAATTAATTATACGCAAAATGGGTATAATTAAAAGCTATACCCATTTTGAACACATATTAAGGACAAATACTTCCAGAATTAAAAAAGTATTTTATATAGTTATTTGGATTCTAACGATTTTTTCTGGAAGGCATTTTACAAAATATGTGTAAAAACATGCCCTATAAAAGCTCCGTGTTGCTGTATCTTTAGTGACCAGTGTTAAAGATATAAAAGACTTAAGTTTTAAAGAATACTCTTTGCAATTCTACAGCCCTGTACTTATCAATTAGAAGCCCTAAGTTCAATACAGGGTGGTCTGAAATGGGTGAGGTTTATCTATTTCTAATAACTCCTCTGCTCTACGTTTAGTAAAGCTACGAAACTTAAAAGAGTTTCAAAAAAGCGAAGAACGAGTCCTAAATTGGACGGCAACTGGTACCCTTAAATGTTTTTTTCGCACTTTTGCAAAGGTAGTGAGAGAAGCCTTGTCGCGTTGAAAAGAAATAAGGCCAAGTTCTGATCAGAGAGAGACTGTTAGAAAAGCTTTTGTTTCCTTTTGTTTCTGAAGCCCTTTCCAAGAACTACTAGCAAAACTACATCAGGGCAGCTTATTTGGAAATAATTTTGGCAGCAACTTGCCTCATATCACACGGATTTATGGAGTAAAGATCATGTGGATGGTTAAAACTTGGGAACGGATTAAAAAACAACAACAAGTGTAATTGTCTTACATCTTTCAATTCAGTTCTTCTCCTGGCTCACTACTTTAAGAGAGCGGAGGACTTTGCTACTGGGCGTAGGGAAGGGTAGTAGTTACGCGAGTCCAGAGCTCACAACAATGCCTCCGGTGAATCATCAGAGAGTGAAATCCTGATACCTCCTGCTCGCCCCACCCCCCCAGAGGGTAAGATTTCACCAAAAGAAAAGAGGCCGACATACTGGTGTTTTTTAAAACGAATCTAGGGAAGAGAACCGCTAAGAGGTTTTATTTTATTTTATTAAAGACTCAGTAGTAGGCAAAAAAAAGGCGCGTTTTTCCCCCCTCTCCCTCTCCCGCTCCTCTTCGGAGCCCTTTTACAACCGATCCCTCCCGAGAAGCCTCAACAATACAGGAGCTACAGAGCCATTTCGCAACGCGATCCATCCAAGCTCCCGTCCCTTTAACTCGGAGCCTTTGTTTTCCCATCTCCCCAGGAGAGTTCGGCAAAAGAAACGCTGGGCGACTGGGGTGGTGGTGAACAGGGACGGGGGGGGGGGCAAAGGCGGTTGGAGTGGGCGAACGGAGGGGTGAGGGGGGTCTTCTCCTCTTCCTCGTTGTCTTTCCAGTCTTACCTGCGCAAAGAAACGTTGCAGCCCACAAGAGCGGTAGCAGCGGTGCCATGGCGGGGAGAAAGAGAGCGAGAGAGCAGTCGCCGGCGGCCAGAGGAAAAGAAGCGACTCTCGAGCGAATTCCCAACGGACACTCGCCGGCTCGCGCCGCCCTCCTCTGTCCCCTCGCAGCCCAGCAGGTGAAACGGCCGTCACTTCCGCCCGGCCACAGCCCTGCTGCGTGCTCCGCTGGAGTTGCCCGACGTTAAGGGCAGCCGAAATCCGACAGAAAGGCGCTGACCTCTCCCCTTCACTTACTCAGTAGCTCAGTCACCCTAAGCAGAAACTCCCAGAAATACAGGCTCCGGGAAATTGCAACAGGCAAAAAAAAAAAAAGCGCCCTCGCTTGCCCTATACTTCCCATAAGCTGGCTCCTTTCTCCGGTACACGCACAATTCCATAAATAATAGCTACGAGTACAGAAAGCTTAGGAAAGTCTGTGTGGATTTGGCCACTTCTTCCTGGATCCCTTTATAACTCGCTACAGAAAGGGAGAAATTTGTGCAATTTGTATGAGAGTCCGTAGTTACTGTTTTACAGAAATAAAAACAGGAATACTTCCATAACATAACCATCTTTTCATATATAGCCCATAGCTAATGCTAGTCGTGTTCAGGCGTTTAAACCACTTTCTCCCCTAACAACAGGGGAGTGCATAAGCGCACCAGCGTGCCTACCGTCCCTGTCCTAATGTTTCCTCTTATTCGTATCCATTTTATGTATTCAGATCATGTTTATACTTACATGTTATCTAATATGTGCTTGACAAAAATAAATAAGTAAATAAATAAAATCTATGAAAGTAAGTACTTTGGTCTACGACTAACCTGTGCACAAATTACATGCACTTATCACACATCGCTGGAAAGACAAAAGTCATATCACAAAATAAGGCCATTGGGATAAAAGAGTTCTAATGGGAAATAATGTACAGGGTACCTAGAAATATATCAGCATAAATAAAACAGCAAAATTGTATGAAATTGACACTATATAGAATTTGTAATGAGAACTCCCAGAACTGTGATGAATTGCATGCAGCAGATTTTGGAAGAACTATAATCAAAGGGACTTTTTTATCTATTTCCTGCCTGTGTCTTGAAAATCCTGTGAGTATGAGGTCTGCTAGATGATTTGGCCAAAAACAGCTATTAAATATAAGTGATATATATGTTTATCTAGCTTCAAGTTCAGAAATATTTATTTAGAGAGGGAGGTTAAATAATTTGCAAAGCTATAGGCAGGTCTAATTTCCTCTTCAACTGGCATATATTTTCCTGTATTTAGAAACCACAATATTCAGGAAAGTCTGAACTTGACTTTTTAAATAATGTTAATACAGTTGAATACACAGATAACTGGTTAAATATATTAGTGAGAGGAGCATTTGTAGAAAAATGCCCATTGTTATTATTGTGTTCCTTAACTACTTCCCAGGAGTTGAGATAATTTCTCCTAAATCCTGTCCCTGTATTACAAAGCCAAGGGTTTTTTTTTCTGACTTCCTTAGGGATGTGTACCAACTAAGAAATTGATGTGCCTTCTTCCTAAATGTCTGTTAATAATCTATCATTGTGTATGATGATGCAATCAAGATACCTCTTATTCTGCTGAAATGAATATGTTAATGTACTGTACAATCTTATGAAATCATTGGTTTCTGTAAATAAACCTACATTTTTCCCCTTGTAATCTGAGTAACTGTTTTCAGGATAAAATTACAGGGGAAGCAGTAGATGCATTTTATTTTTTTCCTCCTGAAAATACAATTGAAAGGTCTGTTTACCATTTACAAAGGAATTTACTGTGTTTAACAGTTTGTTTAGCTTGATTTCTAAAATAGACAAAACAGATGCTTAAGGATTTATTTATATATTTAGCACTGATTTCAGAGATCTGTTCTTCAAAACCAGAGCTTCATAAATTACAAAAGTATTAAAGGTTTGCCAAATTAGATATATGATTACTCCTGTTGCTAAACTCATACTTAAGATTTCTGTATTTAATTAGCTAAGCACTTGACTAATTCAGAACACATTAATAGCTTTCATAACTAGCAAATGCATAGTGGTATAAGTTTTAACTAGGTACAAATATTAATTTAGAAACCAGGAGACTGTAAGTTCTACTCTTGCCTTAAGCATGAAAGCCAGTTAGATAACTTTGGGACAGTTATTATCTCTCAGTCCAATTCACCTCACAGGGTGAGGTGATGTATGGAAAATAGGATGAAGAAAGAATAGAGATAATCCTCAATTTACTACTGTTTATTTAATGATGGTTCAAAGTTAGCTGATATCAGAAAAAATATCTTACAATTTATTCAGGTTAAAACTGTTGCACAATCAACAGGATTCACACTTAATGATTGCAATGATTTGCTAAACAACTATAGTAAAATTAGTTGGAAATCAAGTTCAGTCAGTTAATAGGCTTGTTAATAGCCACATCACTTAGCAACTAAAATTCTGGCCCCAATTGTGATCATAAGTTTTATTATGTATGTTCACTGCTTTGAATTACTTATAAAGTAATAAGGACCAGGTAAAATGTAATAAATGATGTCTTACCTCTCCTTCATAGTTAAACTCCGCATATATAACACTGCTACAATTTGCTCCACAACTAAATTGAACTGAATTAAAGCAATTCTATGAGTTTCCATGATTAACAATGGACTTAACTTTGTATTTCTGTGATTGTAATTTGTTAAACGCTATATCAGCCTCATTTTCTATTACACCTGCTAATCTTTATATTATAAAGTTCTATTCATTAAACATGAAACTCAGTCAACTGAACATTTAAAAATGTATCACAAATATCATTGACTGGCTGATATGGGTTGCTGCCAGCATCCTAGGTATCGACCAAGTATGTTCTTAAAATGTATGTTCCGAGTAGTACAGTCTTTTGTAGTTCTGCTGGTGTTATTACAGGAAGCTGCAATTTCTTGATGTACTTTGTAAAATTCTTGGACATGGTGCCAAGTGCCCCAATGACAATAGGTATCACTGTCACATGTTTCATTCATAATTACATATTTTCAATGGTGATATTTTGTGGGTTTTTTTCCAATTCTTTTTCTTCAACTCTGGCGTCCCCTGGTACAGCGATATCAATAAATTGTATGCTTTAGTTTTCAACAGCTGTGATATCTGGCGTGTTGTGTTCCATATGACGATCTGTCTGTATTCGAAAGTCACACAAGATCTTCATCACCTTATTTTCAACAACTTTTTCCACTTTATGTTCCCATGACGTTTTGGATACAGGTACATCGTATTTTTTACATTAATGACCAGTGGATTAATTTAGCAACTAGGTCATGTCTAGCTTTGTAATCAGTTTGTGTGATTTTGCTGCACTCATATATTAAATGTGAAACAGTTTCAATTTTATCGTTGCAAAGTTGGCAGTTTGGATTGTCAGTGCATTTTTGTATTTTTGCTTTCATGGCATTAGTTTGTAGTGCTTGTTCTTGAGCAGCAAATATTAAACCTTCCATTTCTTTCTTGATGATTCCCATATTAAGCCATGCCCATGTCAAGTTGTTATCACATTTTCCTTCAATGTTTTTCAAGTATTGTCCATGCAAAACTTTGGTTTTCCATCTATTTAATCTGTCATGTTTTTCCTTATATTCTGTCTTTGTTTCTGTTGTTTTAATAATGTTCTCCATTTTCACAGCCTGCAGCAATTTTTATGTATTTTGGTTCACATAGTCATTAAACCTTTGTTTTTCTTCTTCTACAGTTTGATGGATTTGCAATAGTCCTCTGCCCCCTACTCTTCTTGGCAGGTACAACCTGTCGATGTCACTTGGTGGGTGTAAAGCATGGTACATATTCAATAGTTTACGTGTTTTCCGGTCCAGGTTTTGTATACTTCACAGTATACAAATATCTTGCTAAATTAGGCAAATGAGTCCTGCAGGAATAAATTGATTTTTTAAAAGTAAGAGGATTAGATGATAAGATTGAAACTTTAAACAAGAAATCATTTATTTTTATTCCCAATGGAATAGAAAAATCAAAGTGTATACTAATATTCAAGAAAACCAATATTTTTGTATACATACTAAATATGTGTTTGTATCTATTTGTACATATTCCATCAAGTGATTACTTAGCCACAAAGTTATGTTATTGGAACCTCTGAGTTCATTGGGTCATTCAAGTAGCTGTTGACCAACTCCCAACAAACTAGCTGGTGGCTTGAGAACAATTATTCTTCTATCAGAGCCATTGAAGCTATCACTGAAACTGTTGTTGTAGAGTTCCTGACTTGCAGAATTGGTGGATAGGAGAAGTGGCTTAGAATTGCTACTTGAGCAATAGGTGTAAATATGCAAAATGCAATTAATGTAAGATTGAAACCGATAGAAGCTTGAGAGAGGAGGGGAATGTAAACCCCTTATTGTGTTTATATGTTTGTGTTTGTATTTATGTTCGATTGCATGTATGTCTTATTTTACAGAATAAAAATCTTTTTTTTAAAAAGAATTGCTACTTGAGCATTTCAAAAATGATGACATCATCGATAGTTGACACAGTTGGAGGACGTATGAGAGGAGATGAGGCAGAGGGCCTGAACTGGAGTACCACCCTACAATCAGAACATTTACCATATTAGGACAAGAGGAAGTGGGAAATTATGGTTACTATCACCTGTGAGTCTGAGACTTATCTGGGACTGGGACACTCAAGAAGACAATACAGATATCGGGATAGATTGGTAACTAGGTGACAGAAAAGCAACAATTACTGCTATTGGGGCCTGCCACCTAGATGTGGAATGGTAGCAGTGGTAGAAAGGTGCCATTTATGGTGCTGATCGGTTAAAGAACTAGTGAACCTGAGACTAGTTCTAATGGTCTGGAACCCTCAGAGTTACAATTTAAATTTTGAGAATGGGAAACTCACCTAGATCAGTACTAATAGCCACAGGAAAGAATATCAAGGTAATAATTAAGCTAGCGAAGTGTGGGAGTATTGGGACCTGACCAGAGGTGGATTCTGAATCTTCTTACTGCTGGTTCGCTCAGGGTCGCACCTCGAGCGTACGTGCAAAGCACGCAAGCAAGCGCACACGCGGCAGTCAAAAACTAGGTCCAGCACATGCTCAGAAGCAAAATCGAAGATGGCGGTGCCCATGAAGCCACCGACAGAACTGGCTCTGTGACATCACCACAGAGTTATATCTACTCTATAGAACCGGATAGAACTGGTAGGAACCCACCTCTGGACCTGACACTATTCTGTACCTGTGCTAATCACAGAGTTCCCTGGAAGGTGGTCTAACAGATGTGAAATACTCTAAATGAGCATAGTGATGCAAAATTTCAGAGGATGCATATGGCTAGGTGCTGGCAGAGAAGGATTTCCTGTGAAACCAACATTTCATGTATAGGATCTTACACGAACATATGATTAATATTGTGACTTAGCATATTCGACTGAAATGCTAAGAGAAATTAATGAGATGACACCAGTCTAAATTCCTTTAATCCATTAAAGCAATGGAGAAATGCAATATAAGAAAGACTTTTTAAAGAAAATCTCTTAGTATCTGCTGAGAAAAGCAGAAATAAAGCAACATTCCTGAATTATAGAATCATAGGAAAAACTGATTATAACCTAAATTTGTTGCAACCTACCGTGTTTCCCCAAAAATAAGACTTATTTTCTTTTGACTCCTGAAATAAGCGTTTGGCCTTATTTTCGGGGAGGTCTTATTATTTTTGAGGTGCAGGAGGTGGCAAGCATGGTCACCTCATGGCAGCTACTGTGTTTTGGGGAGGGCTTATTTTGGGGGGATGGCTTATTTTAGCGCATGCACTCAAAATCCTGATTGGGCTTATTATTCGGGGAGGTCTTATTTTCAGGAAAACAGGGTAATTTCACAATGTTAATAAAAGTTATTAAATATAACACATGGGTTAAATTTACAATAACAAGAAAATAAGTCGGAACTGATTAGTTTATATTATATATGTGTAATATATATATATATATATATATATATTACAGTCAAATAATAAAATCAGTAAAAAATACAGCCACAGAAAAATATTAATTTTAAACATAGGTCTATTTTCTCCCCCAAAAGAATGCTAAATCCAAGCACATAAGACATGTTCATAGTATGATGCATGTGCAGAAGCCAGATATCTATTGTATAGCTCAAACTTCAATGGTCATAGTAGCAGTGTACAACTGCTAGGCATTCAGAAACACAGAGCCTAAAAAGGCTAATAAGGAGTAGAGAAATCTCAATATCTAATTTCTATTATGAATCACCCAGTCAAGCATTGTCTCCACAGTAAAAATATATTTAGGGGCAAGAAGGAAAACACTATACTAAAACTGCAATGGTTACCACATTAATTTGTCATGGGCACAAGATAAGAATAAAACAATATGACAATTGAAAAATCTTTGTGGTATATGTTTCTGCCACAGTGAGAGTCCTATAGCTAATTTGCTTACTTTATTTCATGTATATAGAATAGAATAGAATAGAATAGAATATAATTGAATTGAATTGAATTGAATTGAATTCTTTATTGGCCAAGTGTGGTTGGACACACAAGGAATTTGTCTTTGGTGCAAGTGCTCTCAGTGTACATAAAAAGACAAGATACATTTGACAAGAATGATAAGGTGCAACACGTAATGATAGTCAAAGGGTACAAATAAGCAATCAGGAAACAATATCAATAAGAAGTCATAGGATACAAGGATATTATCTAGAATATATCATTACTTATTAAGGTTTGATTTGGAAGAGGAAATTGTAAAGGGGCCAATGATAGCATGGGCTAAAAATGTGTCACATAATTTTGAGTTAGAAGATTGGGGGAAAAACCTGGAAGAAAAATTATACAATAACTTTCTGTTTAATTTTCAATGTAAGTCTGTCCATTTCTGCACAGTTCAAGTACAGTGATGGTAAATCTTGTAGACCCCGAGTGCCCAAACTGTGCATGCACTCAAGCCCAAATGGAAAGGTGTGCGTGCCCACAAATGCATGCATGTGCAGACATGCATGCACGCATGCGTAGCAGAGACTCAAAGACCAGCTGGCCGGCAGAAGGCGGGGAATCCCAACAACTGGCAGTGCAGCAAGTGGTAAGATCTTTCATGAGCTTCTGTTTTGTCGTTTGCAGGGAAACAGAAGCTCACGAAACAAACGCCATGGAGATCTGACTTGGGGTGATGGCACGTGCGCCGGCAGAGAGGGCTCTGCGTGTCCCCTCTGGCACACCTGCCATAGGTTCACCATCATGGGTCTAGTATCTTCTTAATTATCTCTTCATCTTGCAGTGTTTCTTCATCTTTCCAATATTGTGCAAAGGTAATCCTCACTGCTGTTAAGACATGTAATACTAAATACATACTTCTCTTGTCAATTTTTTTCTGGTATCATCCCTAATAAAAACAGTTCAGGTTTAAAATCTACATGTTTCTCTATTATCTTTTCTAGCCATCTGTGTATTTTTGCCCAATTTTTTTTTGTTTTAGCACAAGTCCACCACATATGATAAAATGTGCCCATCTTTTGATTACATTTCCAACATTTGCTGGTCATATTTTTAAATATTTCCCCCCCCAAATATTCAGAAGTTGTACATTGGGTAGTTACGTCTGCACTCCTCACAAGGGAGGCTAATATAGGTTCTGGGGAGTCCTTGGTGCTCTCTGAGCTTGCTTGCTTGCAGACGTTTTATTACCCAATTAGGGGGATGTCTAAGGATATCTAAGATAATGTCTGGGGAATAGGATAATGACGGTGGAGCTCAGAGGTGGGTTCTGAATCTTCTTATTGCCGGTTCGCTCAGGGTCACGCCTCAAGCATGCGCAGAAGCAAAATCCAAGATGGCGCCACCTACAGAGCCACTGACAGAACCGGCTCCGCGAAGTCATCGCAGAGTTACTACCTACTCTATAGAACCGGATAGAACCGGTAGGAACCCACCTCTGCCTGAGCTGCATAAATTCTCTTCTATTGGAGTTATTGTAACAACATACCTCTAGAAATCCTGCAGCCATCAAACATGGAGTAGTAAGAGGGACACCCAACGTTCTAAATCCTTGCTTGCTTCTACAAGGGTAGACGTGGCAAGAACTGAAACCAGATTCGTCTCACGTGATCTTGTTTTATCTGAGGGACTTGTTCAAGTTTGCCTTTGACAGGATTTTCTTGAGTCTTTCTTTGATAGCAAGGCTAACCTAATGGAGCAATTTGCACCAAAACTGTCACTGCTTTTAGCCCAAACCTGAAGAGGATTATGAGTACAGGTAGTCCTCAACATACGGCCACAGTTGACCTCATAATTTCTGTTGCTAAGCAAGACAGGTGTTAATAAATTTGCTCCATTTTACGGCCTCTCTTCCCACAGTTCTTAAGTGAATCACTGCAGCTGTTCAGTTGATAACGGGGGTTGTTAAGATAACTTCGCTTCCTCATTGACTTTGCTTCTCAAAGGTCGTAAAAAGTAATCCTGTAACCCAGGGACACTGCGACCGTCATAAATACATACCAGATTACAAGTATCCAAATTTGGATCATGTGATCATGGGATGTTGCAATGGGCACAAGTATGAAAAATGGCTATAAGTCACTTTTTTCAGTTCTGTTGTAACTACGAACAGTAAACACTAAATGAATTGCTGTAAGTCAAGGACTACCTGTATCCATTCAATGTAAAACTAGTCCAGTTAAACATGGGAGATTTTGGATTTCTTACAGCAGAGGTGTCAAACTCAAGGCGCATGGGCTGGAGTATTTAAATCTGGCCCATAGGGCTGCCCTGAAAACAGCGAACGAATGACTCGCGGTGGCTCTGCAGCGAAAACGGAACTCGGGAGTGTTGCAAGAGGCTGTTGCAGCCGAAAACGGAATTCGGGAGTCCATTTTCACTGGCAGACCACTCGGGCCACCACACGTGCCCCCGACACGGGTGACGTCGAGCTGGCCAACCCCACCCTGGCCACGCCCACGCAACCCTGATACGGTCCTCAATGAAATCGAGTTTGACACCCCTGTCTTACATCTTTGGTTGCGTCTCCTCCACTATTTTCCAAGTTGCTTGGATCCATAACTTTAGCCAAATCTGAATCTTGGTTCCCTTTAAAAACATCCCTTGAAGAATGAATTTAGGAGAATTGATTAAAGGAATAAACTTGCCTTGCCACTGGGAAGATACTTTTTTGGCCCTGAATTATGCACAGAAAAATAAAAGGGATGATAAATAATCTTCTTTTTTAAACTCCTTTGTGTTGACTCACCCACATTAGGCTGATGAATAGATTTTGGTTTAAAAAAAATAAAAGGGGGGTGGGAAATGGAAGACAGTCTCTTTTTAATTTTGGAGTAGGAATCCAAGTAGTAAATCTGTATAAGAAAAGCACATCCAGATGCTTTACTCCACAGAGAAAACATTAAAAAAAATAAAAGATGTTGATAAGATATACCGCATGACTGGTACCATTTTTCTTTCATGTTTTCAGAACAACTTCCAAGTTGATCAAAGTCAGGTTACCCTTTGAATGATACGAGGCACTGCCTCGATTTAAAAAATAAATAAAATTCAGATGAAATTGTTCTGACAGTATCACCAAAGAAATTGCTGGTAAGAATCTGGGCGTTGTTGTTTTTTAACAGGCTCCAACTGTTATAAAATGCATAAAGTGTTTTTTTATAGGTATCTTGGGTGCTGCTTATCTTGTCTGTATCCAGGCCTCTCCCTTCCCCTCTTTCAGAGAGAAATAATCCAGAATAATCCAATTTCAATATTCAGCCTAGACAATCCTGTTTTAAAATAATCTAATCCAGGCAGTGGCTACTCTGGTGCCATTTCTCACAACCACACGCTTGACATGCCGGTGGGTCAGTTTGGTGTAATGGTTAAGGTCCTGGTTTAGAAACTGGGAGACTGTGAGTTCTAGTCCTGTTTCAGGCATGAAGGCGGCTGGATGACTTTGGGCCAATCACCAGGAGATGGTGAGTTCTAGTCCCACCTTAGGCATCAAAGCCAGCTGGATGATTTGGACCAATCACCAGGAGATGGTGAGTTCTAGTCCTGTTTTAGGCATGAAGGCAGCTGGATGACTTTGGACCAATCACCAGGAGATGGTGAGTTCTAGTCCTATTTTAGGCATGAAGGCAGCTGGATGACTTTGGACCAATCACCAGGAGACTGTGAGTTCTAGTCCCGCTTTAGGCATGAAAGCCAACTGGGTGTCTTTGGGCCGATCATTCTCTCTCAGCCCAACCTACCTCACAGGGTTGTTGTTGTGAGGAAATTAGGAGAAGAAAGGTGTACTGGATATGTTACACTGCCTTGTAAAAACAATAAAGGCAGCACAAAAATCAACAATCCATCCATCCATCCATCCATAAATGTCCTGGTAGCCCAGGGAGTGACCAGGTGCCCTTCCCACCACTGATCCAGCACGAGGGCGGCCACGACACACTTACTTTGAAGTTTGGCTGAGCAAAACAACGAGCTACGGCAATCATGGATGCTGTGAGGGGCCCGGAGACCCCGATGGTGGTGAGGAACTCCGAAATGTTTGGGGTGAGACGGAACGGGACGGGTCGATTGGCGTCCAGATCCCCAGTAGCATCATTGATGTCAAAACGGAAATAGGCCACGTTTAATTTGCCCGTATCCTAAGGTTTGGAATGAAAACACAAGCACAACGTTGGACAAGAACGACAGAAAAAGGGGGAAACGAAATCGAAACAATTCCAAAACAATAATGCACAGCCTGGGGCCCTCCCACCGGGGCCCCTCCAAAACCTTCAGGGAGGCCCCCAGAGGCTTCCAAACGCTTCTACCCAAAAAATGTAACGTGATGGAAAGAGACAATGTGCAGGCAGTTCTTGACTTACGACAGTTCGTATAACGAACGTTCGAAGTTACGCCGGCACTGAAAAAAGGGACTTATGACCATTTTTCACACTTATGACCAATGCAGCACCCCCATGTTCCCGTGATTAAAATTCAGACGCAACTGTCTCATATTTATGACGGTTACAGTGTCCCAGGGTGATGCTTTAATTTTCCTGAAAATAAGACCTCCCCGGATAATAAGCCCTATCAGGCTTTTGAGCGCATGCGCTAAAATAAGCCATCCCCTGAAAATAAGCTCCTCCCCAAAACACAGGAGCAGCCATTAGGCGACCATACTTGCCGCCTCCTGCACCTCAAAAATAATAAGACCTCCCCGAAAATAAGACCAAGCGTTTATTTTGGGGTTCAAAAGAAAATAAGACCCTGTCTTATATTCGGGGAAACACGGGTATGTGATCCCCTTTTGCGACCATCTGACAAAGCAAGGACAATGTGATTGACTTAACGTCTGCGGCAAGGACGTAAAATGGGGCAAAACTCGCTTAGCCCAACATCCCGCTCGGCGACGTGAATTTTGGCCCTCCCTTGCAGTCGCACCTCGAGGACGTCCTCTATTACGGGAGCGGAAGGAGCCCCCGTTCGGTGGTTAAGTGCGGTTGCGTTCAATTTGTGCAATTTTAATGAGGGTGGGATGAGACCATAACCTTCAGCCCATTTCCCTCAACATGATTTGGCCTGTGGGGCCCCCTA